>JAPYZM010002211.1:0-14677 GCA_030522845.1 Psyttalia concolor
AGGTTTATATCACGAGCCGAAGGCGAGTGATATAATCCCACGAGTCAAAAACCGCTTTTTTCACGTGTTACGAACAATATTTTTCATCTCAATGGGTCGGAAAAGCGCTTTTCAGTCCCTCGACGCGAAGCGGAGAGTCACCGAAAAGTTACTTTTCCGTCACAGCGTGATGAAAATACTATTTCCGTACTGCTCATAACTTGTCCTCGCTCGGGGATTGGAACTCTGGCTCTTGCCCGAACTCGGAAAAGTGAAAATTCCGACGGAAAATTATCGTTCCTGGGCTATCATTATGGCGTTTTCTGACTCGCGTGGAGTCGAAGGTGAGGCCTCCCCTACGGCTCAGCTCATCAAACTCACGAACGAATAGAATTGCAATTCAAATAGAATCCAAATAGAATTAGAATTTAGAGAGAAAAAAATCCCGATAACCCAGCCGGGGTCCGAACCCGAGTCTCCTAGTTACGCGCCGGGCACTCTTCCAACTAATCTACCGGGGAGACGGAAACCTCTCTCCCTCCAAATTCCACTTGCCACACCGCCTCCCCTGCCTTTTGGCAGTTGCTGCCAAAAAAGAGACGCCGTAGGTGAGGCCTCACCTACGGCTCGGCTCACCAAACTCGACGCGGGTAAAAAAACCCCATAACGACAGGCCGGAAATATATTATTTCTGAAAGTCGAGTTATTTTATTGAACTTTAAATTCCCCCTATCGACGACGAATTATCAAATATCAGGGGAATTGGCCCATTGAAGCCCAACATATTGTAATTTCCAAGTATCTGATCACCCGGAATGATGATATCTGAAATGGTTACGATGGCCGGCTCTCCCAGCGTCATAACTAGAAGCTGAAGGGCCCGAGTGGGTAGTACACCAAAGTCCTATTAAGAGATTCCAAGCGTCTTCTTGATCTCCATCTTGAATTCTCATCGAGGGTCCGCTCGTAAGCCCGGGGATTGTCCCGGTGGTCATTAGTGACGAAAAGAGTTGCCATTGCAGTGGATAACGAGAGGTCCCCAGCGGAGCTCCAAGACAAGAAGGGAGCAACGGATGGCGCTATTCAAACTGATAGCCAACGAGAAATTCATTCTGCGCCATGAATGTCAACATTTCTGATTGGATTGACCCAATGGGGATGTAACAATGAGCATCAGATTTTTCTCCCCTCCCCGTTGCCTTTTTTTATATTCATTTTTTTCCCCCCAACGATATCCCCTGGAAGAGTGCATCGGGGGAGATTTGAATTTCACGAGTAATCCAATGCTTCGTTACTCTTGTACCAAGCGAGAGTGGAAAACCCAGACCAAGTGGCTCTTTTAAATATTTGATATTCCACTTCCGCTGAAAACATCTACGCAATGCCAAGAGTATAGAAGAGTAGTGGGGGGAAAGTCAGTGACAAAGAGAACATTCCACCAAGTGCAATATCAATCATGTTATCGCTGAAAATTTATCAACTTTATCCTCAACAATATTTAATTGACTCCACAAAGTCAAGTCTGCATTATCTCAGAACTCTAACATTTAATGGATCGTAATTGAGCCAGGTTAACTCAGTGAAACTGCGCATGGAGGGGGGAATATGTTAAAGTTTCTATCCCTATCGATATAACAACGGGATCCCAAAGAGATCCGTATCCCCCGGCCCCCATTGGCTTAGTGGTTTAATATCTAACTTAGTCTTTCCCCAGGATCGTCCACTTAACTCTTAGCCATGTCTCCTCGAAGATCTCCCTAAACCGCAGGGAGGCAGCCCCTCACCAACCCCCCTCTCACCTCAAGACCCCCTCCCCCCCCCGCGCACCGGCCCCCTCCTTTTCGATTGTACGTGGGGAATTTCACTTCGAAAATCATTTCATTGTTATACACCTCCTCCAGCAAGTATTTTCGAATACACTTTGGCATCGAAATACACCATTTCCAGCCATCGGAAAATTTCTCGGTTCGTTGCCAGGGATTAAAGGACTAAATTATTACCACGCCACGATAGTGGAACAAGTGCATATATATAACGGGCGCTGATGCAAATGAGAAAATTCACGGGCTGTTGATATCACTTATCTCGTATATACCCGAAAAAAAACTGATTACAAAAATAATTTAACTCATCCTGAGTTTGCCATTTTTTATTATTTTTTTTTTTTCCACCTCGTACTATCGTCAGACCGTGAAATATTGGATGAATGAGGAGTAATGAAAAAAGTTGGTAGATGGATAGAGAGGGGTAAAAATTGGAAATGCGGGGATATTAATATCATCTGAATTCAGATATTCATAAGATGAAAATTGATGAATTCCGGCACGTGCCGTTGCTCATTGTGAGGGGATGATTGTCATCGATAGAGTGGGTTGACCCGGGAGGCGAAAAATTGTCTAGATAGACATTTTTTAAATTCTTAGGGAGTAGCTGTTTTGGGATCAAATTGACCTGTAATTTGACCTATATCAACTGATGATCTGGTCCGTGGGTCAAGTTGACCCACATCTAGTTTTATTCACTCGACCTGTCGATTTAAAAATCTACATAATTTTCCAGTTGACCCACATCAATTTTTCATGATTTGACCCACCAATTTGAGGGTGAAATTGACCTTCAATGCCACCCCGCGGATTTTAGGGAATAGCTGGGGTCAAGTTGACCTGGAATTTTATCTACAACACCTGAGAATCTGTTCCATGGGTCAAGTTGATCCACATCTATCTTTCCTGACTTGACCCACCAATTTCAGGGTCAAATTGACCTTCAATGTCACCCAGCGAATTTGAGGGAGTAGTTGGGGTCAAGTTGACCTGTAATTTTACCTACAAAAATTGAAAATCTGTACCGTAATTCAAATTGACCCATATCTGTATTTCACTCGACCTACCAATTAAAAAATCTACATGATTTTTCATTTGACCCACACCAATAAACCACCTATCCCGAGGGTCAAGTTGACCCACATCAAATTATTTTTCTCTGTCATTTGAAGGTCAAATTGCCTTCCACGTTGAGCCGTCAAAACGAAGAAATTCCTTTTCAATCTCAATCTCAATTAAAAAAAACCCCGTCAGACACTAATTACTTCCTTCGCAATAGCCATCACTATTACCTCGAGATTGTGTCAGTCCCTTTGAACCGGTAGCCGAGGCCAGTGATTCCGTTGGACAACCCCAACAGAGACGTGTCCCTTACGTGCCTCTCGGGGTAGTGTCTCTCAGGACGATTGATGCTGGACAGAGGTAGGAAAGACAGAGAGGGGTGAGGGGCGGAAGGGGGTGAGTTTCGGAGGTATAGAGTACGCCAGTGGGAACTAAGAACGATCGACTAGCCCAGGTCAACTGAAGTCTAGTGTTCCTTTCCTCTCCACTCACCATCGGTATGAGACAATAGTTTTCCCCTGGTGGTATTCGCTAATGCAGTCCGTTCCCTTGTCCAGTTTAAAGTAAATTGCATTTGGGTCGTTGTGTGTATAGTGTGAGCGCGATGAGACGATGGGTTATATCTCTATAGTTATAGAGTAACCTCTGTGTACCATAGAGTTAGGGGGTATGTGAAGGCCATTTCGGGCTATCAATTATCTCAAATAGGGCGAGTTAAACTAACCCAACCTCTACGCTCTCCCATCCTAGTTCCACTCTCTTGTCGTTTATCCTTCGTTGAATCCCTTTCTCCCCCTCCGTTCTCCCCTTCACTTGATTCTCGTGAGCACTCAGGAAGGGCCACCCTTTTCCACACTGACTTCCTCCATCAGGGGGCTGTTGGAGGCGATGCTATTCTCCCCTGACTTCTGATTGCTTTTCACCTCAGCACCAGCTGTCCCTCCATCTCAAACCAATTGATGCTCATGTGTTTTCAAATGGTCACGGGAATTTACCAGGCACTCGGTACAACGGATTTTCCATAGTTCATGGCACATTTGGAGTTAATCATGTTGAGAAATTGTTCCCGGAGTGAGATCAGAGAGAAAAGGGCAGAGGTGAAACAATGGAAACTATCAGAGGTAGATATAGGAAGTATTGGATTTATATGGGGGAGCAGTTGTTGGTTGCGAATTGAAATTCATTGTACTTGGGGCATTATGTGATGATATAAACATGGATAAAATTGTCTATTCAGTTTTTTTTTTATTCAGGCGGGTCAAGTTCGATTCTTGTGGGTCAGGTAGAAATTTTTCGGGGCTCAAGTTTTATTTTATAGGTCAACTTGACCCAGAAATTGCGAGGTCAAGTTGACCTTGACCCTCATCTAAATGATTTGCCCCATTATCTGAAGGGTTAAATTGACCTTAGATTTTGGTGGGTCAAATTCACCTCTTGTGGGCCAAATCCATTTGTGTGGGTCAAATGGAGGTTCTTGTGGGTTAAATTGTTATTCTGCAGATCCAATTGACCCTTTAACCTCTGGGTTAAGTTGACCCTCATCTACTTCTAAATTATTTGATCTGTTATCTCAAGGGTTAAATTGACCTTCAAACCTTCACTTGACTTGTAATTGGTTCTCGCCAGGTGTCGAGGGACTGTTATCTCAAGGGTTAAATTGACCTTCAACCCTTCTTCACTTGATTTCTAATTGCTTCTCACCAGCTGTCGGGGGATTCTCAACAGCTCATGTCGCATTCACTCGATCTAATCATGTCTAGGAATTGTCCTCACGGGTAAGATCAGAAAGAACAGTCCAGAAATGAAACAATGGCTACTATCCGGGATACACATAGAAAGTATCGGATTAACATGGGGTAGCAGTTGTCGGCTGTAAGTTGAAATTAATGGTACCCGGGCCATTACGTACCAGAATGAATATGCATAAAACCTGGGGCAAAGTGAATTGGAATATACATAGATAGTATAATACGAGTGAGTGAAATGGAAAGATATAGCATTGTATCAGAGAAAAGTGGGTAGGGTGTGGTAGATTTTTTTTTTTGCGGAGAAATACTCGCGGTGGAATGGGGTGGCCAACCGGAGAGGCGTGGTTACATGTGACGTCAGGGGTCCGTTGTTCTATTTTGTTGAGCGCTAGGCGCGTATAGCCGGGGCGGCACTGGTCCGAGGTTGTTGTGTTTTGTGTCCCCGCCATGCTTCATAAATCAACGAAACAAACACTACGTCGACATGCATCGCGCGCTCAACCTATCTCACTCGTTTCAAAACCTCTAGCACTCACTCTTTCATTCTCTCCAACTCTCCTCTGCGTATTTGTATGCAGAATGATTGTACTCTGTCTTTCTCCCTGTCTCTCTTTCTCTCCCTCTCTCATTTTGTACTCTCTTGATTCTCTCTTTTGGTATCTCTGCGTTTAACCTCTCCTCGTCGTCCTCCCACACCCGGGTTGTCTCGTCTCTCGCGTGAATGTATAATTTAATTCCAGCGAGCACCACGAAATTTCGTTGAACCTATCCTTTTCCCGTACAAATGGGTAAAACCTCGACCCCTCCGGCTGCGCATTTCCCGGGGACGCGCACCATAAAATTCTATTTCTGCAACTAGTGCAAGCTTTCTCACGGGTATTTTGAGAAATTCTTGGAATGGTGATAGTTTTATTTAGTTACTTTCATGAGGGTCAAATTGACCCCTGAAACGCTCGCGAGTTTTTGGGTTAAATGGGCCTCTAGTTTGAACCCACAATGTTTACTCTTTAACGTGAAGGTCAAATTGACCCATAAAATGACATTTTTTTATTTTCAGGGTTAATTTGACCTTAACTTGACCCTCCACCAGTTGACCCACAAGACTTCACCCTCAATTTTAAGGGTCAAGTGGAACCCATTTGACCCATTAGATTTTTAACTCAAAATTTTAATCCTCCAAGACAATTTGGTCTTCAGTTGACCCACTTCAGGGTTAAATTGACCCCTAGTTCGATCCTTCACCCTGGAAACTTGTATTTCGATCCGTGTGCTCAGGGGATTCTGAGTCCGCTCACAACTATTTCTCACAAACCGCTCCCCCTCCCCCCAGCCACTAACAATTTTCATACAAGGTATCGACGATGGCCATAAGAACGGGGCAGGCAATTTGAAGTTTCCGACATGTTAAAAGATTGATGAAACTTCCGGGATGAGACAATTGCATGCTGCTGTATGATGATTCACGACTCTGGCATACGCCGAGAAATATGAATTGAACTTACCCCTCCCGAGAATCTGAATATCGATACAAGTTATCTCGATTGTTATGTGCACGCAAGGAATTTGCGGTTGAGTACGCGTGCCACTGTGGAAACACCAGCAGTTGCATTCCACAGGCTTTGAGGAATTGAGAATTCAGTGAGGTGTGCTGTACCTTTTCTACTACTAACCAAGAACAACAGTTGGCCCGTTTATTTCATTCCCCAAATCATTCACTTTGACGATGAAAATAATTGGATCGATGAATTTTACCGATTGACATTACTGGGGCATATTCACAGAATCATTCGGCATTTGGTGGTTGAATTTTTTGGAACCAGTTGAGACATTCATTTCGTCGAATTTCTTGATCCTTTGAACTTTGATGCATTCTCCTAATGCTGTATGCGGAATAAATGGCTGGAATGTACATTCGTGTTTATATGACAAGACCTCAGAAGCTGGAGGAGTGGGTGGAGAGGGGGGGTGGCTGTCTTGGCGGATATTTCCTCCTTGGCATCAAAAAATACGAGACTGCCTGCACCCTTTTACTTTGCCATCAACCTCCCTCGAGCATGCTCGAGTTGTTCTTTTGTCGGGGCGGGCTGTATTCGCTCTGCACCAGAATTTTTTTTCCCTCAAGTTGGAAGGAAAGGAAGACAGAACACATGTGGACATGCGTTATATGTACTCATCAAATCGTGAAAATGCATGGCTGCACAGTTCTCCATCTTCTTGAGATATATTCTTGAAGGGTTGAAAATTATTTGCAAGTGCGACTTGTGTTTAAATTTCACTTCTGTATGCATAAATTTGGATCATGTGTGAAGGGGTGAATTGAGTGGATCATGTTTAACTGTAGGATGAGGTGAGAATTTCGTCTTAATTCGGATCTTGTCAGACCAAATGCAGCTGAACCAAGACATCGCCCAGAAAATCTCAAAATATCTTGACACAAACACTTCCGAATTAGCTCCCTCACAATACGCGACAATACCAGCGCATTTTTCAATTTCAAATATACACTCAATTCCAATGACTTGGATCTACACGGAGAGAAAAATTCCATAAAAATGACGTGTCAGTTCCGTAATCTGCGAGTGAAAACAATATTCCGTGAAAAATTACGGAATATTTATTTTTCAGTGCCGTAACTTTTTACAGAGAAGTCCAGGAAAAAGTACGAAAAGTTCTATAAAAAAGTTCGTCACTGTTCCGTAATTTTTACGGAATATTGTTTTGACTCGCAGATTACAGAACCGACACGTAATTTTTATGGAATTTTTCTCTCCGTGTATCGAAAATATTTGGAGGATCAATGAAATTAGAATTCTGATCCAATTGTCATCGATTTTTCAGGAAATTTCGAGTTGCCGCAGGTGATGAGATCAAATAATAATATAATTATAATCATCCAATGGTCATTATTGAAATTACGGGTCCATGAGGTAATTGAATATAAAAGAGTGCACGACTTGAAATTGTTGTGCAACAGATTGTTTTTCTATTGTATAAAAATGAATTGCTCTGATGAAGAGCTCTCAGTGAGTCCGAAAGTCGGTAGAGAAGGAGCTCCTACGATTTGGGAGTCTCTCTCATTTTTGAAATAATTATAATTAATTAATAGACTGGGGGAGACTAAGGTGGGAGTAAAATTTTTCGAGGCGTAAGAAATGAGCTCATAATGAGCACTAAAATAACAGAGAGTGAAAATTTGATTGGGCTATTTTTTGCCAGCAGGTATACGTACGTATTGGTGAATCACTTTGACCAAGTCTGATACGGGGTCAAATGGAGAATGTTATTCCCATTGAGCCATACATATGCATAACCCTTCTCCCTCCATTTTCCAACAAAACCATATCCAGCGTCCGGAATCAATACGACAGGACAAACGGATATGCCGGTGGCTGTATGTATCATGAATACATGAAAGAAAATCTCACTGGCTATCCCGGGAATACATAACGATAGGCCAACCAATAGGCAAACGAAACATTGATTCACTAAACTCACTATGTAATACGTCTATTTGAAATGAGTTTGGCATTGAGCCAGGATACTCATCAAGTCATCACTGGGTGGGTGGAGGCGGCCGGTGTGTGGAGTCGGTACAAATAGGGTGGGGTTTGGATATAGGTATGAATGGGTAATGGCTTGGGTGGCTTATTTGTCACGATCGATAGCACCATCTTTTTTTTTCCTTTTTTTTTGCGGAGCTGGCTGATATTTTAGCTCCTTTCAGCTGGATTTGGCTCGACACGAGTTATCGAGGCGGAAGTGATCAGAATTGAGAAAAGTATATCTGCGAAGTATATCTGATCGGGTGAAGAACAAACCAGAAGCTTCGTTGGGAGTCTTATTCCCGTTGCGATTTGACCCGTCAGCCTCAGCTGCTTTCGCATTGTTCGGGCTGAATATTGTAATTTTAGGGGTAATGCAAGTATTTTCAGGATCATCTGTGCATGTCTAGTCGTTCTGTGTATTCTGGAGGACAAGTTGATCTCCAGTTGATCGGAGATTTGACCCTGGAGCGTGAGGGTTAAGTTGACCCATCAAAAGTTGAATCGCTGTGTTCGAGGGTAATGTAATAACTAGTTTGACCCGGAAGATTTTGGCTGGAGTCGCCAGGGTCAAGTTGACCCATAGAAAATATTTTTTATAGTCAGTTGACCCTTTGCCTAACCCATTAAATTTTGTCCTCGATCTTGAGGAAAGTTGACCCACAAAATGGAATATTTCGTCTTCAGGGTCAAGTAGCTCCAGTTGATCCACAAGATTTGACCCCCAATTCAAAGACGATTTGAGCTCTCGGCTGACCGTCAATATTTTTGCCTAGATATTGAAGATCAAATTGACCCATAAAACTCAAGGTTTTTCATCTTCCGGGTCAAATTAACAGAAAACCCTGTGGAATATTATGCTTGTCAGATGCTATGATCCGCATGATGAATATTTCAATGTATTTAGTGTAGTCCAGTAAAATCAGACGATCCTTTCTTCAACCCATTAAATTTTGTTCTCGATCTTGAGGTCAAGTTGACCCACCAAATAGAATGCTTTATCTTCAGAGTCCAGTTAATAATCCACAACATTTGATCCTCAATTCCTAAACCTGAAGTGTTCCATTGAAACCTAATGATCCTTCATTTAACCCATTAAATTTTGTCCTCATTCGCGAGGTCAAGTTGACCCCCAAAGTTGAATGTTTTATCTTCAGGGTCCAGTTGACCTCCACTTGATCCACAAAATGTAACCCTCAATGTCTACCTGATATGTTCCATTGAAGCCAAATAATCCTTCGTTTACCCCATTAAATTTTCTCCTCATTCGCGAGGTCAAGTTGACCCATCAACTCGAAAATTTAATCTTCAGGGTCCAGTTGATCTCCAGTTGATCTCCAATTCTCAAATGCAATTTGAGCTCTCGCCTGACCAAATATTTGACCCTCGATATTCAAGATTAAATTGATCCATAAAAAAAAAATATATTTTTCTTCATTTTCATACACAAATTAAGGGAAAATCCTATGCAATCTTATACTTGTCAGATGCCATCATCCGCATGATGAATTTTCTGATGCACCTGGTGCATTCCATTGAAAGCACACATTGACCATTAGCGTGATATAAAGGGATGCTGTCTGACACAGCCTAATTGACGAACGTGGATAATTAATGGCAACCTGTTGTTGTATTGCAGCCAAACGCAGCCCTCCCCCATCAGGATGGCTCATTGGGGTGGGATAGGTGGTCTGGGGGGTGAGCGAGGTGGGGTTTAAAGCAGATCCTTCGACTGTTGGGATGCAACGGAGAAGTGGGACGAGGTGTGCCAGGTACAAGTTGCACACGGGATATTAGCGTAACGCATTGGAACCGTTGCATTCTGTTAATTCCTGGAATTGTACACGTAATCTAGGCCTACAGTTGCGTCGTACGTTGCCAATAGGCCTATAACTATGGGCCAATAGCCATCCCCACCCCCGGCCGCGTTTTCCATCCCCTCTAAAGCATCTGCGGTATGAGACGGCTCTCGATTGCGATTACGGGGTTAAACCGATTTGAACAGTGGATTGGACAATTTTGAACTGAGTTCGCTCTACATTTTGATGATTTTAATTCAATAGTTTTCGTTTTTTTTTCTCGTTCGATATGACGCGGATGCTCACAAGCGCTCGACGAGGCGGATGGGAACGTGATGTGCCTTGGTTTTTTCCCTCCGCCCCTCCGGATTTTTTTTTTTTTTTTGGAAAGAGAAAAAAAAGGGGAAGATACACGCAGCAGGAATTGTAATGAGCACTCAACAATTTGCATTCGTTATGCGTTTTTACTGGGTTTCGCTCGTCAGTGGCAGATCTCATTGGTGAGGGGGTTTTGTCTAGTAATGGAAAGCGAGGTTGGATTATTGATTTGGGGGAAATTATTGTAAAGTGGAAATTACGTGGATTGACGATTTTTGACCCGCGATTTGAGTCAATGTATTTGAGAGAGAAGTGACGTTTGGGTAATTTTCTTGGAAGTTTGTGTTAGTATTTGTATTATATTTATTTATATCAAACAGAAGAAACGAGTTACTTCCCATTCACTCCCGCCTCGCTCCCCGATTTAACCCTCGGGACCCAAAATAACAATTGATTTTTGATCATTTTTTTGCGAAAGGGGAATTGACCCTTTGCCTAATTATAAATATTTTCGACGCTAAACTGCGGCCGGGGTCAATTCCCCTTGAGGGTCAACACCCCTTGACCCATTTTTTGGGTCAATCTTGAGGGTCAAGCGGGCGAAATAGGGGTCAATTAAATTTTTTGAAGGTCAAGTGGGACAGACAAGCTGGCCCAAATTCCCTTGTCTCTCCTAAAAATCAATTGTGCGATCAATTGGCCATGGGTCAACTTGTGTGGCTCAATATTGACCCTCATGAGTGTGCAAATACCCAAAGTAGAGCAATCCTATTCTTCTTGTCACTTCCTTTGTCTCATTATACCATTCACCTCAGCAATATTAATCTCAAAGTTCGTGTCAAAGTTTTGCCAGCCCCTCAGTCATTTCATTTTCCCCCAGGAGTGAATACACGACGGGCTTTAGTTTTCCTCAACTGATTCTTTCTCAGAAACGGCGTCTACAACCGTTTAAAAGTACAATTTGTCAATTTCTCGAGGGCCTTCTTTCCCTTGAAATTGCCCATGTTTTTTTGCTCCCCCTCCCCCTCACCCTTTCTCACACCGGAAAACCTGCCAATAAGCCGTGATTAACTGTTCTTCCTCGCAAAATTTTACTAATTAATGTTTACAGACGGCTTTAAAAAGGCAAACCAGCTGTTGAAAAGTTCCACTTTTTCCCGGCTACTTCCTTTTTATCCATTCCACCAGAGCCTCATGCTTCTCGGTCAATGCTACAATCTGGAAAAACTTCATCCATAGCTCCAATGATTAATGCCCGACGCTCAGCCTTCCCTCTGAAGTCCTCATTTCTTCGTTAAAAAAAAAAAAAATTAAAGTGAAAGGGAACAGAAATGAGAGGAAAAAGAGAGAAAGAATCTTCTTTTCGTCGAGGCAGAAAATTTTCACTGGGGAAGGTGTTTCCACTCCGAAGGATCCGCGTTTCCATTGATTGCATTCTTTCGTACTTACAGAGTATGAAGTTGCCAACGCGTAGGATAAAGTTGCTTCGTGATAAAAGTTTTTTCTCTCTCGGCGGATAAAAAAAAAATAAAATACTTTTTCTTTACTCTTTACTCCCTCATCCACCCGCTCCTGTCCCCGTTCCAGTCTTGTACACCCGCACCCATTTCAACGATAACGAGATAAGCGAATTCTGAATTAAATCGATTAAATTGTGTCTAGTTGGATATTTAACTTTTTCACACTCTGAGCTTTTCCGTGAAAACTCCTTGAACAATGAGTTGCTGTTGATTATTCGGAGGGGGGAGGGTGGGGGAAGAAAAGGGATGGGAAAGTGAGGTGAGAAATTCAAATAATAGTTGAATGAAATCGGATGAGGGCGAATTTTTATGAAGGGATTTACCGAAGATTTTGACGGTCAATTTCGCCCAAACTTTTACTCCTCAGGAATTTAGACTTTCGCAAATTAATTCTGGAAATTTTGAGGCCATTTGTAGTCAAGAATTTGAGCATTACAACCTAATCAAAATTTCTGTGGGCCAAATTGAATTTTAGTTTGACCCTCGGAATTTAAGTCCATATCTCGAAAACAAAAAGGGAATTTATATTTTAAATTCAACGGAATTTGATTCCTGGGAGAATTAAATATTCGTAGACTTAGAACCTTTACAAGCGATCTCAAATATTTTTTTTACCTTCCAAGAACAACCAGACGAAAAATTAAATTAATAAAAAAAATTGCAAAAAATGGTTGGCTTTCGTTTTTCCCGATTTCTGAACAACTCAGGCAATCGGGCCTCCAAACTAAGCAACATTAGGCTCCTTGAGGGTTTCCCTAAATGTCTGTCAAGCTACACCCCCCGGACCTCAATCTAAGAATTTTTTTAAGCCCTCAAAACACAACCAGACCAAAAAAGAAACCAATAACCTCCTACCGGCACGTTAATAAATTAATTACCCAGTTCACAGATGTTTCCAATTATTCTGGTAAATTTTTCTAAAACTAATAGGCACTAGTGTCTCCTTCAATGAAAATACCGAGGTTAAATTAAATAACCGAGTGGCTGGCAAAACTTTGCCCCAAACTTTTAGATTAATATTGTTAAGTGCAATGGTAATCGTGGATAATAAGACGGCAGAACCTGTGGAGACGCCAGTGGTGATCTACTTCAAATGAACCTTCCTTTACTCTCGCATCCAAGCGCCGGAGCCGCCGCCTCAGCCACCCCCTCTCCCCCTCCCCGCGCCCATTGTATTCGTGAAAAGAGGCTCGGATAAAATTGTCTCCCGTTGAAAACTTGCGTCACTGCGAACGTGCGCCATTTTCTGTTGCACGAAACGACGCTAGTCGATACGAAACAGAACGGCAATTTGAAACGTAATCGACGAAAAGTTTTACCTCGCAAAGTTCCAATATACTGGGGTCTGTGTTTCAACCCCCCCCATTCCCAATTGCCGGAGCTGTGGCACACAGTGTCTGAACTTCGCCTGTATTTCAGGTAGAATTAGCGTTTGAATGTGCGCATTAGCCTCATCGTCTTGCCCCCTTCCGCCCCCCCCCCCGCCGCCCGCCCGCCCTAACTCGGTCTCTGGGAAACGTCTGGTCCTTGTGCCCCTTTTAGACGAGAAATGGCAAGGGGTGTGGATGGTATCGCGGCCACCGTCTGGACCGCTAATTATAACAAACTGGGAGAATTGTGTGTGAAACATTTGCGAGGGTTTCAAGAAGTTTTGCGGGTGCAGAAGATGATTTTTCAATTGATTATGGAGAATTGAAAGTTGGGCATGTGACAGTTTTAAATATTTGACTTTGGGTTACACTGATATGATGGGTGGGTTTAGGGTTAAAGGGATTATTCTTGAGGGTCAAGGAGGTCTGACGTTAGGCAAGGGTCGGCCCTTGAGAGAAATTCGGCAGTAGGCCGTGAATTTTCAGAAATACTTTTTTCTTTGGGGATTGGTCCCTAGGAGTAGCTGACTCCAAGGAATTTTCCATATGGGGAAATAGAAAAGAATATAGAGAATTTTAGGTAATTTTATATAGGGGAGACCCGGGTAAAACGGAACGCCATAATTTTCCAAAGGTTATAGAGATATTTTTTTTCATCACGCTGTGTCGGAAAAGTAACTTTTCAGTCACTCTCCGCTTCACGTCGAGTGACTGAAAAGTGCTTTTTCGACACAGCGTGATGAAATAGTATATTTCGTAACAAGTGAAAAAAAGTGGTTTTTGACTTGTGGGATTATATCACTCGCCTTCGGCTCGTGATATAAACTTCCCACTCGCCAAAAACCATTTTTTTTCACTTGTTACGAAATATACTATTTTTTTCACCGCGCTGTGTCAGAAAAGTAACTTTTCAGTCACTCGACGCGAAGCTTTTTACTTTTTCGACAGATTGAGATGAAAAATTATGTTCGTAACACGTAAAAAAAGTGGTTTTTAACTCATGGGATTATATCACTTGCCTTCGGCTCGTCATATAAACCTCCCACTCGCCAAAAACCATTTCTTTTCACTTGTTACGACATATACGATTTTTGGATCTATATTTTTTTAGCCTAAATAGCATAATGCAAAAATAGTATATTTTTGCCGAAGGCGAGTGATATAATCCCACGAGTCAAAAACCACTTTTTTCACGCGTTACGAACAATATTTTTCATCTCAATGTGTCGAAAAGGCACTTTTTAGTCACTCGACGCGAAGCGAAGAGTGACTGAAAAGTTACTTTTCCGACACAACGTGATGAAATAGTATATTTCGTAACAAGTGAAAAAAAATGGTTTCTGGCGAGTAGGAGGTTTATCTCACGAGCCAAAGGCGAGTGATATAATCCCACGAGTCAAAAACCACTTTTTTCTCATGTTACGAACTAGTATATTTCGTAACAAGTGAAAAAAAATGGTTTTTGGCGAGTGGGAGGTTTATATCACGAGCCGAAGGCGAGTGATATAATCCCACG
>JAPYZM010002212.1:0-27939 GCA_030522845.1 Psyttalia concolor
ACTCACGTGCTTACCACCCTCGCCTTCGGCTCGGGCGGTAATTCTGCACATGAGCAAGCCTCCTTTATTTTACCTCCCTAGGTGAGAAATATACTATTAGCGCACTGGTCCGAAAGTTGACCCTTTCCGGCCGGCGGGCAGAAAATGGAAAGGTCAATAATTGAAGTATTTTTCATTCAAGTATTCACCGTTTCACAAGTAATGGAATGCTACATCGACTGACCGAAATATATTTTCCGCCCTCAAACCCAGAGGCATATGTTCATTCACAGCGAAGCCAGCATGGAATTGCCGCAATTTTTTTTATTTTCGCCGCTGGATTCTTAATTGCAGTAATTATCTTTTTCATTGAACACGTTTATTATCAGATGAAAAACAAAAACAGCCAGAAGAAAAGAAACACTCATTTATCTACAAGGACAATATTGCGACAACCACTAAGAACTCCGAACAATGGATTCAGTTTCGTGTAATGAACCTATTTACTACTGTATATGAACATTGTTGTTGTGAAAAAAAGTTGTTCATCTAAGTGTGTAATCAAAAATGGACTTTATCCTATTTAAAGATGAACTTTCAATTTTTGCGGAACAGGTAATATGTCACCAAACAGAAGATGAGGGATCATATCACTTGTGTATCAGTCTTCTGCTGCCCCCCCCCCCCCCCCCCCCCCCCCACCCCCCCCCCCCCCCCAACATTGCCCGGGAAACCGATCAGCTGATTTTCGTATACAACTCAAGGGACTGGAACTGTAGTTTATGGACGCGACGAGTGTATTTTGGAGTGACTCCAGTAATTTGTTCTTTAACATTAACAGTTAAAAATTTCGAAAAGTTTTAATTAATTAATTTCTGAGTTTCTGACGGCAATTAGCATGACTGAAGATCCTGATAGAGAGCTCGACGTTGGTATTGATGAAGTGAAGAGAAATGTTGAAGATTATGATGAATTGGAAAGTGGATTATTCCGTGGAGTTACGAGGAATAAAAATTTGGGTGAAGTTAAAAATCGAGGGAGGGAGAGTCAGAAGAAGGTTGCCTTCGAAGGTATTTAAAAATTTTTTTTTAATGATGTAGGATAATTAGGGATTTTCTTAGAACTTACGGATAATTTCTGATCATTGGTTAGTGGATGAGGCAATTGATTTAAGGTAAATCCATTTTGATGGCTTTTCAAGAAGTTGATTCTTTCGTTTTTCGGAAATTCCGGAATTTTACGTTTTTACAAGGATTCTTTTTATCGCAAGGGTATAGATACTTAAATGTAACGGCATTCGATTACAGAGAAAATTCCAGACTCCTCGGGATCCGGGAACAGGTCAAAAGTAATTTCTTGAAACGACATAATGTTTAATTTCCAAAGGAGGGATTCATGGAATTGTCTCGATGCCTATTAATTATAAGAGTTAATTTCTTTTGAAACAAAAAAGTATTGGTCGTCAGAATTGAAATTATCGAAATTTCTTCATATCCACTCAGATTCAGATAACGACTCAATAATTGACGATCTCCTCAGCGAGGGAATGGACTCGGCAAAAAATTCCAAACCCCTTCTGAGTGATTCAAAATCCTCAAAACTGGCAGATTTATTCAAAATCGATTCGTCCGAGTCTAAAGGACTCTCAACCAACCCTCAAATGTTCGCGGAGTCATCAGCTCCAGCAAAGCCCTACCAGAAGGATATACTCCCCGAGAAACGTCAATCCATGGAGAGATTAAGTACGAATGATCCCCCCAGGTTCTTAGAACCTGTCGATCCCCCCAGAAGCGAAAATCCTCCGGTAAAAATGCCTGATAAGACTAAAAAATCGTCATTGATGGAAGATCTTTTCGGCTCGAGGTCTCGAGCTGGTTCCTTAAAGGACATTTCTAAAAATCCAACGAAAAAAACAAGCGAAGCTGCTGAGAAATTCTCGGAATCAATGCCAAATCTCTTGGCGAAAGATCAAGGGGGAAAGTCAAGTTCCAGTGGATTTACTTTAACTTCTTCAAGCTCTAGAGAGCCTAGAAGGGGAAGAGGCAAGCCAATTGTTCTTGATGATCCTCTGGGGTTGCTGACGTCCTCTGTTCCACCTCAAGAGCCTCAAATACAGGAGGTAATTGATTAATTAATCTATTATTCAATCATACCGAACATCTTGTATGACAAGGATATAAACTTCACGTAATTAAATCTTCAATATTTTCTAATTCAACGGCCCAATTTCGACAAACAAAATTTCATTTTAAAATTTGTTGAAAAATTTTCAATTAAAAAAATGCCAATGTTTTAATTCGTTAATCTTTAAATATTCAACATTTAGGCTAGCTATTATTACAGGTATTTCGAAATTTTGGTGTTATTTCTTTATAGAAACAATTAGAATCTACGGAAAGAGAAAATCCATCTTCTGATTCGCAAGACGACTTGCCGGAATGGTTGGGAGGTGCAAAAAAGTCTGAAAAACCGGAAATGAGACCCCAACCCTCCACAAAAGGGCAAAAGGAAACTCAGCAGGAAAGTTCCGTACTTCAATCTGATAAGAAAATACTCCCTCATCCTGAAGCTTCTCAATTATCTGAAGTGCAGTTTGAGCAGCAGGCGGCTCTAATTGCCCTGCAGCAGCAGGAGCACGAGCTCCGAGCTGCCACAGTTCTCTCCCGACAATCTGAACAATTGCAGAGTATCGTAAATCGTCAGAAGGGCCAGTTGAACGAGCAGGAGAGGACGTTTAATATGCTCGTGAAGAAACAGGTGGACAGACAGGCTGCACTCGACATGGAAATTAAAATGCAGCAGGCGAGGATTGATCACTATATTCAGGTGTGAATTGTGATATAAAAAATATACTTCTAGTACGAGAACGAAAAACTACATGAAATTAACGAAATTATATCCATAACGTGAAAAAAATGGTATTTGAATTTTATTAAAGATTCAATGAAATCCTAATTCAGCAAAAAAATGATAAGGATTCCATCACTTATGTTGATTTTCTTCATTTCTATCAATTTTCATCGTACAGTTGAATTAAAATCGACGGGAAATAAGATTCTTTCGTTATAATTGCTATTCTCAGATAGAAAAAAAAATTATTGACTTTTTCCTAACACTAAAATGTAGTAGAAACCTCCCATTGTGAAACCAAATTAATAGTTTTGCAAACCCCGTTTTAAGGCCCTTGCGAAGGAGCCACTGGATTCATTACCGACTTTCCACCGAGATCCCGAAAAATTTAATCGAGCAACAGAAAATCAACAGCGGGAAAACATGCCAATTGAATCTCAGGGCCTAATCAACAAACTAGAGCTGGAAAAGGAAAACTTGGAGAATATTGTGGATATTTTAAGGGAGAAATACGAGAGGGAGATCAAAATTCTCGAGGACTCATACGAGTAATTAATACATTAATTAAAATTCGAGTACCATTCCTCCAATTATTTATTAGATTCATTATTTTTTTGGTGGCAGAACACAGATGCATTTCATGCGCTCGTCAATGGAGAGGCTCGAGACAAAATTGCGAGAGGATACTGAAACATTGGAGAAAGATTATGAGAAGAGAATTGAAAAATTGGGAAGCGAAAAAAATCAAATGGAAGAATTTTTCCGAGACCAAATTCAAAATCTCAAGGTGAACACATGCTATATTATTTCAATAATGATTTTTAATGGGGATTATTTTTTTATTTCTAGGAAGGACATAAAGAAATGATCAACGAAATACATGCGAGACATAAAGACCAAATAGCACTTCTCCAGAAGGAGCATTCAGAGACAATAGAAAACATATCACGTGCCAAACAAATCGAGCGACAGGCGGTAGACTTCATGGAGTCAAATAAAACTAGTCTAGAAACAATGTTAAATAATTCAAAAGAGATATTCGATCATTTTCAAAATATCTCAGATCAATTTAAATCCAGAGAGACTGACCTAATCGCTAAAAAGGAGAGGGATGTGGCAAGACAAGAGGAACAGTTGCAAGGTAATGAATTAATAAGTTTTTCATAATCCACTCATCAACGATAATATTTCGCTTCCTGTAGTACTCAGAGATCAATTGAACTCCCAGCACGAGCTCCTCGAAACTGAGAGAAAAGAATTAATGATTGCAGCTCGTGATTTAAAGTCAGAAACGGCCCAATTGTCCCTTCAATTCCAGCGGAATACTCAATTGTATACTGAAACTGAAACAAGGCTGAGAATGAGAGAACAGGCACTTGCCAAGGAAAGGGAGTTGTTCCAAGAGCAGAATAAATGGGAACGTGATCATCTCCAGGTGAAACTTGACTAGTAATTAATTGGTTTAAATGTGAGGAATGTCTCGATGACATTGTTGTACTAAACAACTTCGTTACAGTATTTGAAAGAAGCTTGGATGACGGAGCAAAAGAGACAAATGCAACAATTAGGAGCTGAGAGAGAAGCAGCAGCTGCGGAAAAAGCAAAACTTGAAGTTTTGAGTTATCTTAAAACTAATTCTGCTGATGTCATGAAAGGAGAGGTCTACATTTAACTAATTATAACCATTTATTTATTTTTAAAAAATCGAGAAAACTGTTGCAATCCCTCAAATTTCAATACATATACTCCTAAAATATTGAAATATTTGTTTGAATCGTCCATACCAATCAAGGAGAAATATAAATAACACTAAAAAATTGGTCTGGAGCCTAAATCAATGTCTCTAAACTCGACACAACTTAAAGTATTGAATGTAATACAACTTCCTTCACTTAAAATTGAAGCAATACGGACGCGACAACTACCAAAATTAATCACATTAAAAGCTTGTTGTTGGATTAGATTGTCAATGATTATTTTTACACATTCAGCTTCACCTCCAAAGTTATTAATATTTTCAATTGATTCATGTGTAGCTGGAGGCAGCTATTAAAGCAGCCCATGATGCAACTCACTCAGCAAATATCGAGAGGAAAAAATGGCAAGAGAGAATGAAGGCATACGAAAATGATCAGGAGAGAATTCTAATTAAAGAGAGACATTTAACAGAAAAAGCTAAAGAATTAGAAGACTTGACTCAGGTAAATTTCCTCTGAATCCCAAAACTTGTTAAGACCATTTAGCAAGTATCATTTTAAAATTTTTTATATCCACAGTCAGCTATATGTAAACGCGAGGAAGGCGTAAGAGCTTTGAAGGAGGCTCAAAAGATAGAAAAACAACATAAAGAAAAAATGAGTCAATTGGAGATGCAATTGGAACTATTGGCTCAACGAGAGAATAAAATAGCTACGGAAAAGCTTTCTTTAGCGAGGTAGGAAAATCATTTTGAAAAATCTCAACGTGTTAATCAAATAATTTATTCATTAAAAAAATAAGGGAATAGCCGTTAAAAAATATTTTACTGCCTCTAGGGACCGACTATCTGCGAGAATTAATCAAGAGAAGCCAGAAAGAGATGTAACTAATAACTCATTCCACAGTCAGATCCACCAACCTCATTACATGTCCCAAATGCAGACCCATTTTCGGGTAATGATCTCAATGAACTTTTCTACAAATAATTAAATGAACTATTTTTGTAATAAGAAGTAATACTGACGTTTTCTTATACTCTAGGACGTCGTGGATCCTCAACTTCTACTTCTCAAATTAAATCTAGACAATCAACTAGGAATATCAAATCAATTGATAACTGATATGCAGTAAACTATAAAGAATATTCTAAATTAATTGATTGAATGTGAACATTAATTTAGATTAAGGATGTATCGAGCTGTTGCTCCTCGTCTGAAACAGACACATTTGCATAAACTACCTAATCTAATCACTGCCAGATATTTAATGAAATATTTATAGCGAGGAAAATATTTCTGTTTATCGAATATAAAATTGTAGTAAATTAAAACTTGGACTGCAATTGTGGAAACAATAATGGAAGAGTAATAAAGATTTTACCAATTTTTGTAAGATTATATTCTATATTTATTTCAGTCCCGTTTATTTTGTTAAATCTTTGACAGAAACATTTCCTCTTTATATATTATTGTATTAATTACCTTGATTATTTAATGGATTCATGTAGCCAGGCAGTCCAGAAATGCTGTCTAGTACTGTTTGTACAGCTGCCAGTTTGTGATTCACTCTTACAACCTCTTTTTTAGAGTTTTCATTCGAGTTTTGCTGTGAATTGGGAATGAAAGATGTATTCATTTAATAAATTTTTGGATGAATCATTGGAATTTTGTCAATTACTTACTATTGCAATTGATAGTTTGCCAGGATCTATGTCCTCTTCTCCAATTTTTTCTGAAGTCTCACCCTGCCAGTTGATGAAGACCATTGCGTCGTTGAAAAAATTCAAGGCATGCCTGAAAAATTTGAAAGTTTATTAAAACAAATTATGAGAATTTAACTGAGGTTTCGATTGAACTCACTTCTTCGATGTATTGGAAATGGGTAGTTCATTGTCATCTTTCGGCTCCTGTATACTCTTATGGATGCTGTGTTTGGAAGAAGTGATGGAACTCAAGTTTTTATTGATTGTCGCCACGCACTGTTTTTTTTCTTCTGTGAATTAGAGAATTTATCGTCATCAGTGAGGAGCGTAATTTAATTTTACTGCATTGCTGTTAAATTGATTAACGCATGAAGAAGGTGCATGATTCTTTTTTATTCTTTCAACTCTAAATGAAGGGGCCAATTGAATAAGTTATCCTGTACAAAAATTTTGTTGTTCTGTTGATCGTTGATAAATAATTGATGACCATAATTTCAAGATTTCGAACCGCTCCGGAAGATCTAATTACATTACATGACTGGTTGAACGCTTGACTAATTACATAGAAAGAATCTAATTTGTAATCACCAAAAGGTATTCAATTTGCAAGGAAACTAGTTGAACATAGACATAACCATTAAGTTGACTCAACGTTTGCGCGAATTTTTCCACCTCTTCCTTCCTCAATTTTTCCTTTTCCAGAAGCTCGTGCTGTCGACGTTCTTGAGCCTTCTTGAGATTATCTAAAAACACATCCACCGACTCCATTCTATATTTTCTGTAACAATAGCTCAATATGTTTTGATACTTTGATAAAACTGCAGTTGATCGGCTTCGACTATGGTTATTTGGCGCCCTTTTCGGAGCTACAGTGCGGGTTTGGCATGCAGAGCGGTTTGGAATTCCTCGTTTTGATTTGTTAAGTGACCATGTAACTTACCAACCGAGTAAGAATTTTAATCCAATTATTTTGTAGGGCGAAATTTTTATTTCGGAAAACACAAATTTTTAGGCTCTGTGTAAGTTAATTATTGAGGGCATAAGAATTCTTTTTCCAAAAAATGAACGTTTCACCCTAGACAATAATGGGATTCAAAATTTAACTCGAATGGTAAGTCATATTGTTACTTAACTAACTGTATGTCGTAATTTAATTAATTCATAATAACGAGACTAAATAGACTTTTTCCAAATATTAAAGATAATTTCAAAAATATCCCCAAACAAATGCATATAATTCGAATGATTAATTTTTTATTTGCCAAGTATACGGTGGCCTCAAAGAAAACGCGTGTGTCTCCACCTCTCTCCCCGTCGGCACCCCCACTCATCAGCTGTTGTCAGTATCTCTCAATACTAGGTTCAGCTGTTCTGTAGAAAATTGAATGTATTCATTTGGAAGAAACCAGCATGATAAACATAAGCTGTGGCTAAAAATGTTCCGAATTATCTGGAACATCTGGTGCAATTAAAAATAGTGGAGTTGATATTCTCATGAGGACAATTGGAAGTGAAGTTGTAACAAGTGATAATTCATAGTTGTTTGGCGTTAATTATGGTGCCTGTTCCGAGTGAACACGGCCCCCAGGTCGACGTGATCTTCGTCATCGAGGGAACGGCTGTGAATGGAGCTTACTTAAATGACCTGAAAACAAATTACTTGATTCCAACGGTCGAGTACTTCAGCCAAGGGACCATAGAGGATCGAGAATATGTTTCAGAGGTGAATAGTAAATTTTTTAGAATTTTTTTTTGTTAACTTTTCCGGTAAAGCTGCGATATTCAAGGGGAATTTGCCTGAGCAAGATCGTCCAACGTTTTTAGCTCTTGAATGTTGTCTTGAACTTGAGCGCTCGTCTGCATGTTAATCCAAATTTTTGTTCTTATTTGTCCTTACATAAAGAGAGTATTTCATTTACAATAATTTCTCCATATTCTCCTCTCCACAGAACAGTACCACCCTCTACGGAATAGTGGTCTACCACGCGGCCGACTGTCTTCCCTCCCCCACAACGACCACCCGCGGTCCCTTTTCCAATCCCCACAAGCTCCTTTCTTCCCTCGAACGTCTGGAGATGGTCGGCGGTAAAGGTGAGTCGCACGCCAACATCGGCGAGGGTCTAGCCACTGCTCTTCTCTGTTTCGAGGACCTCCAAATAAAGCGTGAACCCAACGCAAACTCTCAAAAGCACTGCATCCTCGTCTGCAACTCCCCCCCATACCAAACCGTAGTCCAAGAGTCCCACAAATTTGCAGGTCACACTGTCGAGAACCTAGCGGCAGTTTTCCAAGAGCGCGACATAATTCTCTCAATCCTCTCGCCGCGTAAGATCCCAGCACTTTTCAAGCTCTTTGAGAAGGCTGGAGGCGATCTCCAGACCTCCCAGACGAAAAATTACGCGAAAGATCCGCGCCACCTGGTGCTCCTTCGTAATTACAACTTGAAAGAACGTCCTGTCAGCCCCCCAATAGGTGGACCTGTTCATCAGACAGGTTCCAGCGCCGCCCAGATTCCTCTGAGTCCTCTACAGAGTCACGACAGTCCTAACACGAATCAACCAGGCCAGACTCTGTCTCAAACGACTCAGTCCCAGGCCCCAATGAACCCGGCTTTCAGAGGCCAGACCCCCGCGACCCTCAATCCCCATCAGTCCGTGGCACCTCCAATCGGACCAATAAATCCAGGCCGTCCCGTGTTCAATCCGCAACTGCCTGGGCCTCCTAATTACCACGCGGCACGAGCTGCCCAGCCCAGGTGGAAAGGACAGTTCATTCCACCAGGTGGTGGAGCTGTGCAGAATAATAACCAGGGAAGCGCTCTGATAGCCCAGCTCACCCAGCCCCCCTCGTCCCTGGGCCTGAATATTCAGTTTAACCAGAGGATGGATGCTAACGGGGCTGTCATGAACAATCAGCAGGGACAGGGGGCGAATCAGGCGAACCAGTCACCAATAGCTGGAGGCAATCCTTCTCAAGGACAGGGGCAGGCCCAGGGACAAGCCCAGCAGACTCCTCCGCAGGGGTCGCAAACCCATCAGGCGATGGCTGGAGGTCAGGGACAGGAACAAACTCAGGGGATGCAGACCATGAACCAGCCTCCAGCTGGACAGAATCAAGCGGTTTCGTCGAGTGTCATGAGTCAGACTATCTCCAGTCAGGGGCAGCAGAGCGTCGCTGGGAGTCTTCCACCTACTGTCTCCTCGGCTCAGCAGATGAGTCATCAGGGACAGAGTGTCGGGGGAATTCAGCAGGTTTCCCAGATTGGACCGCCTGGGAGAGAAAGACCGACCATTTGGCATGGGCTTCTTGAGTGGACGGAGAAAACTAGAAATCCTACGGATCCTCAGAAGCAGATTAGACAGGTTCCCATTAATTTTTAAAATTTAATTCCTTCCTCTACGGCAATCAACAAATATTGAGATGAAACGAATCATTCATCTAATGTTTTTGATCTGCTCATCCAATAAGCAATCAAGGAGAAAAGTCAATGAAAATATAAATACTGCAGGTTCCTTGTCACGTGTCAGCGAATACAAAGGACGGAGAGCCAGAGTTAAAGGGTGACACGTGGCCTCCGAAGGTTTTACTTCAGCTGGTCCCGAAGTTATTAATTGGAAATATTGGGGGGGCATATTTGAAGAACTCCAAGTCGGTTCTATTTCATCCGACTCCCTGCGAAGCTCTGGATTCCCTAACGAAGGTCATGACTGCGGGATTCGCGGGATGTGTGCACTTTCCAGCGTCTCCGACGGTTCCCAATTGTGAAATAAAAGTTCTTATTCTGCTGTATACGGCGGAGAAAAGGGCTTATCTTGGATTCATTCCAAATGATCAACCCGGATTCGTTGAGCGTTTGCGAAAGGTCATCCAGCATCAGAAGAATAATCAAGCTCTATTGCGACAAAATCAGGTGAGTCTTATGCTGTATTTTATTATTTTCTTGGGTAACAGTGATGGAAATAAAAGTTCACCAAGAATAATTTGTTTGAATTTATGAAAAATTAATAATGAAATAAAGCAAGTTAAGAATTTTTAATGATTCTATTACAAAATTCTTGTATTTGTCTTGAAATTGTTTTCCCAGAAAATATCAATTTTTTGCAACAATCAGAAATATTCTTTCGCCTGTGCAATTTTGAAATTTATTTATTATTTTATTCATTATCAAACACGATGAGGGGGGTGAGATATTGAAGAAGCATGGACCGGGTAGATACTGTAAAGACCCACGAGAAAAATAGATATATTCACAGGGAGGCGCTGGGCCACCAGGTAACAACGTACCTGGCACACTTCCTGGAGCATCGCCCATATCTCAAGGAGGTATTCTAATGTCGCAGACCAATACAATAGCCATGGGAGGTGGACAGATCACACAGAACGTTGTGCCGGCGAATAATCCTCAGCAGGGGTTGACCAATGCGAGCCCTCAGAATCAGATAATTCACATACAATCGGGGGGGATGCAGCAGCAACCGACTGCAGGGGTCCAGGGGATGATGGTACAGCAGCGACCGAGCTTCGATGGCATGGACATGGCTAGGCAGCAGAATCTCATGAAGATTCATCAGCTAAGGCAGACGCTTGAGGCTGCACAGCAACAGGAGGCTCACTATCAGACACAGCTAGATGTATGTTTATGAAACATGAGTGATGTAGAATTTTAGATTAATTTTCTTTTTATTCATGAACTTTGACATTTTCAGACACAACAGAATTTGGAAGCGGCCCAGCAACAGGAAATGCAGTACAAACTCCAGATGGAGGTTGGTTGATTATTTATTGAGGACATGGGGTTAGATGAATTAGGGGGCTATTGATTTGTTGTTCATTTGTGCAGATACAACAGGCACAGAAAGCATTGAGTGCAAATTCTGGAATCATTGGGCAGCAACCCAATGCTCAGAGAATGATGCGGCCTGCTATGACGAATAATCTTGGTTTACGGAATTTATTGCAACAGGTGAGAACTCCTTATGTTAGGATATTGAGAAATTTCTTGTGACAATATTTGATAAAATTTTTAGTCTTGTTTTTTTTATACAATGACTTATTTCTTTTAAAAATATCATTATTTTTGGAAATCATTGAATTATTATTCGTAGCAACAACCACAACAGTATAGACAGCAAGTCCTTGGTATGCAACAGCAGATGGTCGGTCCGCGAGGTCAGATGGGGGCACGACCGATGGCACCAACAAACCAACAGAATCAACAATTCGACGATGTGACCAATTACGATTTTATGCCTTGAAAGATTCTCTCTCGTTAGTAATCAAAAATTTGTCTCCATTTCAGTGGACAATGTATCGTATTCAATTTTATATCGCTATTCTATAAATGCTAATAATTACTACGAAATAAAAACCACATGGGTTTGAGCCCAAGACAAACAATGATCGTCAAATCATGGAGTGTTATTTTTTTTATTTCCACAAATTTCATCTGTAAGAAATTTCCGAATGAAGCCCTTGCAATTATTTTCGTCTTCCTGTAATAAATTATTTTCCAACATCTGAAATAATTATTTTTTAAATGAGAATTGTCTATAAAAAAATGTTTTAAATGGAACAAAATTGGAAATTTTTTCTTAAAAGAGATTATTTTGTTATTGTTTTAAAAACTATTGGCTTCAAACTAAAATAGAAAAATAATATTGCAACGGTAGAACTTCCCTGCAAAAAATGTTATTTGGCATATCTTTTTAAAAACCCATGTTTTGGGATCTCCAACAATTTAAAACTCATAGTCTTTTGAAACTTCACCGTCGCAGTACATCTGCGCGTGGTTACGCTTCCCGATATTATAATTAAAAATGGCGCTCTCCGGTTCATGTGCCCTCATCGGGCGGCATGGATTTAACCGGAGTGCAGTAAAAAATTTGTGCAATTCTTGGAAAGGCTCATTATTACTGACTCCTCCAACGGTAATTACATTTTCTCAATTGATTTCAATACTTGACATCTCTTGGCATTACACCAACAAAATATTCGAAGGAATTCTAACCTCAATCTTGCTACAATAAATGATAAATTATTTGTTTTTTTTTTTTACATTTTTTAACATAATTTTTTAAGGGAATCATATCGAGATGTGTCAGTCAAGCAGATATTAATTACATCATTAGTGAGGGAGAGCCCCAGACACACCAGAAGAAAATCAGCAAAGCTATGAAGGCTTACATTCAGAGGGCCAAGGAATATGGTCAGTATTTTTAATCACATCTTCAAAAAAATAGATAATTTAGCAATCCTAAGACATATTTGATTTATTTTATCATTTGCAGAGGAGTTCATTCAGAAAGAAAGTAAAGACTACGAAATTGGGAAGAGACATCTTGCAAATATGATGGGTCAGCCCGCCGAGACATTCACCCAAGAAGACGTGAACGTGAGATCATATTTTTTAATTCATTGAAATAGTTCTACTTTTTTATGTGAATTGAAAGTATATTGAAAGCTACAAAGAATTCGTAATTGTATTTTTATTCTGAATTTAATATTTTTATTTAGTTGTGGGTTTCAAAGGCATAAATGTGTAAAAATGACTATCTACGAATGACATCTATGGAATACATTTTTTGGATTTATAAAAAATTCTTTTATGATTTCAGGCTGCCATCAAATATTTATTTCCCTCTGGCTTATTCGAGCCACGAGCTCGGCCAATCATGGAAGATCCAAAGAAAATATTTCCACCGAAAAAGGCTGCTGAGTTTGATGAAGAGGGGAGACCTTTCCATTCACTGTTTTATACTGTAATACCTAATTATTATCAAGCTCTTTACGTAAGTTCTCCTCAACGAATATTTGAAATCTTTTTTCAATCAAGTAAATTAATTAATTGATTTTTCCATTATGCTCCATAAAACACTTAATATTATTTTCGAATCTCCTTTGAAGATAATCAAACAACATTTTGGTTTATTTATATTAATTTTGTCACTCAGTCCGTAAAGCACTACTTCACGGCCGCTCCGCGGCCGTGAAACACCGCCCACAGATGTCGTGACAACAAATATTGTTTGACACACGGCTGTTAAAAACTTTTCTGCCTCATATGATTACAGAACTCGCCTTCGGCTCGTCCTGTAACCTCATATTCGCCAGAAAAGTTCTTCACGGCCTAGTGTCAAAATGTTACTCACCACTTTTTAGAGAAATTATTTATTTTATTGTCTATGTATAATTTAGGACATGGTTGAACACATGGAAAAACTGGATAGAATTGAGGACGATGAGATTCGTCAGGGTCTGCAGCCCAATGCCGAGAATAAGGCGTAAGTCCAATAATTCTAACTTCTCACTGAAAGGTAACGAATTTCGAGAAACTCTGATACGAAAGCCATTTTCCAACTTTCTAGTGATCTACTGGCATCCTCTTGGTTATCACATGCTGAAATGGAAAAATTATTCCTGGAGCCTCTAATGGAAAGACAGGTAAACCAATTAAATGAATAACTACTTGATTTCAGAGGGAAATGAATAATGTAAAAATTCTCTAAAAGTTTAACTGATCAGACTAATTAAATTTAATAAAATTACAAAGAAAGTCAATCCACCAAGTCTCATTTGCTCATTCCACAGTACAATTATTTCGTGACATCTGCTGAACGATTGGCAAATCACCCATACTCTGCAGTTTGCAAGGATTTTCTTGAAAAGTTCAGAAGGAGGCACAAATCAGACGTCTCTGGACTATTGATTCCCCCTGTAAGCACAATTCTTTCTTCTTATTCGTATTCCATTTCATTCACGGCCATTTTCTGAGGAAAGTTTTTTGTTATTTCCAGTTGGAGTATAATGAGCAAGGAAGGGCATACATCGTAGTCTCACGTGAGCTATTTTTTCTACTTCACATCTCGTTAGGCCTTAATTTAAATTGACCTTGTCAATCGACATTCTAATATGCAACTCTAATATTTTATTACATTGACTCAAACAACTTCATACATGCAAAATAATTAATTTAATTTATTTATTTTCTTTAATGTTATAAATGTTCCTTCTTTCTTTACATCAGATTCACTTTCGCCCTCACATTCTCCTCTATAATACATACATTCTTTACCAATAATAATGAAATGAAAAATAAATTTAATTCAAAGTGCAAACGAGTAGGCGATTACAATAAACACCTTTTCTAAAATTTTGCTGAAAAAAATATAATTTCGCAGAATCCAAATTCAAATCAGCGATGGCTCAGGTGAAACTCTGGGGCAATGGTTCAGGACAGATAAAAATCAACTCTAAGGATATAACTTATTTCGTGCGGACTCATCATCGTGAACAAGTAAGTTCCGTCATTTTTACCATTTAAAAAAGCAATTAAAATCAAATCGAATCATCTTATTAGCATAAACTAGAATGGAATGATTCCATTGATGGCATTGCTTCTTGCATTCAATCAGATTGAGTATTCGTTCAGAATTATCAGGGTAAAATTCTAACAATGGACATTCACCAGAACAAAACTAATTAAAAATGTTTTTTCGCGATTATTTCTATAAAATACTAATAATTACGAGGTAATGAAAAATTCTAGAATATCGCGACAGCACAAATTCTGATGAACCAATTGAACCAAAGCTGCACGATTTTTTATTTAAATTTGGCCCCTTTGAAGACAAAATTCCGTTAAAATTCAATGAAATTGTGATAGACTGTTAGAAAAATTCGTCTGATTTTTCCGATACACTTCTTGCAAATTTTAAACGATTAGAACTGGCAATTTAAATTTCAATCGCCCCCTAAAATTAATAGAAATTCAGAAAATTTGGTCAAATTTGCTTTTCTTGAATTTCCAGGAAAATGCAACTGTAAAATGACAATATAGTTTCAGTGATGAAAATTCATGAAAATCAAGATTTGACTGAATATTCAGTGTAACCCGCTACTCAATATTCATACTCCTTTTGGAATTTTAGCCAACTGAGAAATTTTCGGTTTTACACTGATTGATTCGGTTTTACTCAAAATTGGGGAATTTCATTGAAGCGAAGCTTTGAATTTTATAGTACTTGTACCCCCAACTGAAATTCAGTAACGCTGTCCTGAAAATTCGTGGAGAACTGTCCATGAAATTTTTTTTTCTAACAGTGTAATTTTTTTGACTTTGTCAGGATTATCAATTAGAAATCCTTACTCATCGTAGAAGTGTATAAGAAACTATTCGAAAAAAAATTAAAGGTTACTGAAATAATGTAGCAAAATTCGTGAAAATTATAAGAATATTTCTCCTTCAACGGAGAGCGCAATCAAAATTCATGCGGTGTTCTCCGATAAAAAAAAAATTCATGCCACGTAGTGATGAAACCGGTGCCTGTTGACAATTGCCAGGTAAGTGGCCTCAAAATTTTCAAAGCACAAATACAAACCATCAACACCCCTCAAAAGTCTCGGAATCATAACAAGCGCGGGTACGCCACAAAAATTATTTTGGCCGTGTCATCAATAATTCGCTTGCACAATTACGTTACAACAAAAAGCCTCGATATCCATGAATTCCTGTTAATTAAACTTGTCGAGATCAGATGGTGCGAATGATTCATCCCCGTAACCGTTCCGAAAGCCTCGCAAAACCCCATCCCTCAAGCGATGATCCGTCTCCCCCCAGAAAACTCATTCTCGTCGATAAATCGTTTCAGTCGATAGTCGTCAGCGATTGTGACCGGTTCGCGTTGATCCTTGCAACGCACAAGTGCACGACTTTAATATTACCCACGCGTAATTTCATCCCAGTCGTCGAATGGCTGTACCCACAGTGAGACGTGGGATCATTCGATCGAGAGCGTGCGATCTTCAAAAGTGTTAAATAAACAATATTGGATTACCATCAGCAACATTCGTCTTAAGGACAACCATGGTATCACCATTGAAAGGTGACTGTCGTGAATTAATCTCGATTAGTCATGTAGAAAATAATGACTCCCCCAGAATTCAATCACTCATTATCTTTCGATTATTACCTGATTGATTACCTCGACATTCTCCCGATAACTCTAGGGCAATCATATTTTTGGCACCACCAAAATCAATATTTAAACGAAGCGGTAAAACAATTTATCTTCGAATCTGAAGGAGATACTGAAATTTTTGTAATAAGCTTTTTTGTAGAGCGCATTCTGCTGTAAAAAAAAATTCTTGTCGAAATTTTGGCTAGCTGCTTTGATTTTGAGTTATTTGCCGAAAACTGAATCATGATCGAAATCTGCAAAGCGGCAAAACTATTCAATTCAATTTGTTTATTGATCATTTTTTAATGAATATCTCGGAATTCGCGGAAGATACAGAAATTTTTGTTAAAGCTAATTTATAGTGCTTAATTTGCTCTACAAAAAAGTTCATAACGAAAATTTTGATATCTGCTTTGTATTCATGGTTATCTGGGAAAAACTGACTAATGTCAAAATCGACTTGAACGCTTTTACCGCTTCGCTTCTGAATTCACCACTCGACCTGCCGACATAGGTTTCGAAGACACTGGACATCCCCTCTCATCCACTCTGAATCGTCCACATAAACGTAAATACACGATACCTCCTTCCTTCAATTCCCGTCCCCTCCCCTTTCCTCCCCTACCCCCAAGTACCGATAAACTGGAGCGTCGTCTGCAATTTATTTGCCCGATTTTCCACTTGACATTCGTAGCCAAGAATGACATTTCGTCCGTTTAATCTTCCCGTATGAAACGCGTGTTCGCGATGACGTTTTTCGGTGTTACACTCTCATGCTCGTCTCGATCACGAAAATTACCGAATCATTTTGCTCTCTCTCTTCAAATTCAGCAATAACATCAACACATGAATTCTGTGTTTATAATTGAGATTTTCAGTGAGATTTCAATGAATATCTCAAATTCTAAGGGAGATAGCAAAATTTTTGTCAACATCTTTTTCATAGAGCGAATCGAAAACTACATTAAAAGGTAGTAACGAATAGTAGTTTAGCTTATCATTTCCCCCAGATTCCGAGATATTCCTCAACTATGTGACTTCGCTCTTCAATTCACTAATGTAAAAAACGTTTCATTCAATTATCGTGAGGCCACGAAAGCACGACCGCGGTGGACACAGAATTCTTAACTTTCACAATCGCATGTGCGTCTTCGAGTAGTCGAAGGCCATCGTTACATCCGTCCCAGAACATTCCCAGAATTCTTTCCGTAACATTTTGCATAAAAAATAAACGACCATCCGTGAATTCTCATGAAATGATTTTTCCGTTAAATTTTGAATTTTCAATGAGAAAATTCTGTACAATCTCAATGACATTTCGTGATGATTTGAAAAAAATATTCCGGAAATGGTTAACACTAGAGAAATATCCTTCCGCGTTCCACTTGTCTAAATCAGGGCAAAAACACCAATTTCCTTCTTCATCATTTCCTCCTTTTCCGGATGACCCGAAAATTCTACAAAAAATGAATATAAACCGTTGATAATTTTCCAGTCAGTTGAGATCTACTGATGAAGTCGATGAACCTGGGGGACAGGTGCCCCAGCGTTCCGATTCTTCCGTCGCCCCGTAAACGCGTGACCCTTGAGCAGAGTTACTCGTCCCCGGGTTACGCTGCATCAAGCCCAGGAGATCGTAGATATCGTCCATACATGTCGCTGTCCCTAACGCGATGGCTTGCATCGAAGAAGTCATCAACGGACACCGAGGAGAATGCAGAGGGAACGGAATACTGTATGGATTACGGAAAGCCTCCACCAGTTGAAGAGCCCCACTGCTACTCAATGTGCATGAGCGAAACCTCGACAACTGACGACGAGGAAGCCCTCTTCGTATCGCGAGACATCATCACAGGTTTGCTCAGCCAGCATATGCGAACGCTTAGCGGAAGGATGCAGCTGATCGATGACCTCGAGACGGGCCAATTGGATGATCCCGACAATCTGAATAATCTCCTGCAGACGTGCACGAAGACCGAGCTGAACGTTTTGATGCTGTACACTTGTTATCTGGGTCGGGACGATCTTCTGGCGAGCATCCACTCGGCAGGTGCCGATCTCAATCACAGCGAGCAAGAGCGCGGACTGACTGGTCTTCATCTCTGCGCATACTCAAACTGTCTGAAGGGTGTGAGATACCTCATTAGTCACGGGGCAATTGTCAATAACAGCAAAATTCATACCCCCTTTCATTACGCAGCCTTCGGCAATTCTTTAGCTGTTGCGCGATACTTTCTGGAGCTTGACTGGAGTCAGGACTCTAGCCAAGGCAATGAGACTGTTCTTCACGCAGCAGCTAGGAGTAATTCACAAGATGTTGTCACTCTCTTAGCCCCGAATAATCCCTCGTTAAATCGTTTAGATTCAACCGGTCTGGCGGCTATTCACCATGCCGCTGATCGTTGCGATCCTTCGTGCTTGTTGGCACTATTAAATGCCGGATGTGCCATTGATTTACCAACGAGAAAAGGTGATACAGCGCTGCATGTCGCTGCTGAGGGTGGTTGTACCGATAACGTTGAGATACTGATTAAACAAAATGCCGATGTCAGGGTCAAGAATCATCGAGGTCAAACAGCACTTCACCTTGCTGCCAGATCACACTCATTGGAATGCGTTGAGGCACTGTTGCGCAATGGCTCGTGCGATCCTAATGTCGAGGACAATGACGGAAGAACTGCCCTGCATTTTGCCCTTGGCAGGTCACTACTCGCTTACGACGTTACGGAATTTCTAATTGGATGGCGAACGGATGTGAACAAGGCCGACAAATATGGGTATACACCGCTGCATGTGGCCGCTTTGAATGAGTTGTCACAGTGTGTGGATGTTCTGATACAGTACGGGGCGGATCTTAGTGCCAGAACCAAGGGCGGCACAACGGCATTGTCCATTATACTTCGGAAGACACCGACTTCATTGTGCATCTTCAAGCAGAGACTCGACGCATCAATCACACTTCATCAGCAGAGCACAGCTGCTGGGGAGATGGAACTGAGGATCGATTTTCATCCGCTCTTGCAGCACAAGGGCCAAGGGGAGATCGGTTACTTGGGGACTTTTGTTAAAGAGGGGTACAAGGAGATTCTGGAGCATCCCCTTTGTCAATCCTTCCTTCATCTCAAGTGGCAGAAGATACGCAAGTACTACGTGGGAAGACTCTTCTTCTATTTACTGTATGTCGTGGTGCTGACCTCGTGGGTGATGACAGCCCTGGCTCATAATTGCTACAACGAGTCTCATGGACAGGTGGATGAGACAGCAAGTCTTCCTTTGTGTGGGAATTCTACGGGTCTCAAGGGTTTTTTCCATCGGCATCCAGAGGTACTCGAAGTCGAGTGGTATGCTCTCGTTGTTCTGACGGTTTTGGAAGGGGTTAGAAAGGCCACGGGGATCCTGACCTATCCCTCGGTACAACAGTTCTTCATGCAGCCGGAGAATATCGTCGAGTGGTGTGTTATACTCAGTGTCTTTGCGACATCCTTCGTTTACACTGGAAGGACCTACACCTGGCAAAGCCATGTGGGTGCTTTCGCCGTTTTATGTGGTTGGAGTAATCTCATGCTCATGATTGGACAACTTCCTATGTTTGGAGCGTATGTTGCCATGTTCACGAGTGTACAGGCACAAGTATTCAAGCTACTGCTCGCTTATGCCTGTCTTCTCGTTGGATTCACTGCTAGCTTCTGCGTTATTTTCCCAAGATCCAAGTCCTTCAGTTCACCGCACACCGGTCTCATTAAAGTTCTTGTGATGATGACGGGTGAATTGGACTTTGAGGAGTTGTTTTTTCCCGGGGAAGAGGATGTTGGAAGGCATGTCGACGTAGGCAGTACATCTTGGATTCTGCTGCAGGTCTCGGCGCAGCTGTCTTTCGTCCTGTTTCTGCTGTTCGTTACTATTGTTCTGATGAATCTTTTGGTGGGCATTGCTGTGCATGATATTAAAGGGCTGCAAAAGACTGCAGGTCTGGCTAAGCTCGTCAGGCAGACGAAGCTCATCTGTGATGTGGAGAGTGCTCTTCTGCTGGCTCTTCTGCCTCATAAAATGGTGAAATTGCTCAGCTGGACGACACTTGTCCTACCATCTCCTTTGAGAGCTGTTCTCATTGTCAGACCCCTCAATCCTAGGGAGAACCGACTTCCCAGAGATGTTCTCGCTGCTGCACATCGGGTTGCCAAGCACAAAAAGTTTATCAGTAATACTTTATCGTCGAAGAGGAGCTCCAATGCTTACTTATACAGGAGGAAGAGCGAGCCTCAGACAGCATTTCGTTATGTTGAAAATGTTAACGCTGACATGGATTACGATTTCGATGGCAGGGTTGCCACTAGACTACAGGAGAGAATTATAGAATTAACTAACATTTGTGAAGCTAATAGACAATTAATTCAGGAACTTGTTACGGTGCTGGCCACTCATAAGATATACACTTCAACGAACAAGGAGAAAGAGGATGTCATCGAGGAGGAGAATAATGAAAAGGGATAGATTTTTGTACGATTTTTAGTAGTTGAGGGATAAGTTTTTTTTTTTTTTGGAGAAATTGTGTTGAATTATTATTCTCATTTTTCTCCTTTTTTTACGCAATGACATTGTATAAAAGCATCAAAATTTGTTCATGAATAAATGTTGTTAAGTTAAATAAAGTCCTTAATTCATTCCTCCGGGCTTATTCTATGAATTTTATCATTCTGAGCCACGTACGATCAGATTAGGTTCATATTTTTCGTGAAATAAATTTTATATTCGTCTGCTTATTATTCTCGATTTCAAGTGTCACAATTGACTGGAATTTTTTATATTGAAAGAATACGAAATGTTGATGAATACTGAACTGAACGCGAGATGTTTGAAAGTTTGAGAATGCCATGTTTATTAAACCACGCAAGAATGGATAAATAGAGAGGAAGTTGAATAAACTCGATGAAATGATCAATCTCATTGTCATTGCTAGTTCAGTAATCATCGCTACAATTTGTATTTCTTAAGAAGTCCCTTCAATTGTGACGGTCAATAAAGTTAATTATGATACAAGTCCATTATCATCAGAACTTTGAAGATCGTTCTAAATCATGAGGATGATCCGTCGAAAGTACAATAATACGTGATCTCGACCATGATACCACCGATAACAATCCTCCAATTTAATTTAGCGATAAAAATTATCACTCCTGTGAAATGAAAAAAAAAAAAAGACTCGAAATCGTAGAGATCTACCGAATTTGTTAAGTCCCCCCAAAAATTTGAATAAAACCGCTGTTAACCGATGTCTCAATGCGATACAACATCGAGGTCGCTATACACAGTAATGGGCATCGTTGACAGTCTCGGCTATATTAAATACGATCCAGTACTCGTGACGTATCACCACGAAATACCAGTGGTGGAGGGTAGGAATTAAAGTAGGGAGTAACCAGGAGAGTGAGGCTGCGCCATTCTTCCTCAGTGTATTGTCAGCGTGTCGCGTTAACTTGTCACACTGAGCAAATAAATAATCGTTGTAAAATTGGCCTGAAAATAGACCCCCAAAAGTGGCTCATTATCTCGAGACCGTGCGTGAGGTGCACGTGCTAATGACCTCGTAGTGCTTGATAATTTCAATAGCAATGGACCCCGGTGAATTCGCGAATATGGATCCAAATGGTATTAGCGCATCACCCAGGCCGCGACATTACTCTATGGCGAATCTTACTGATGCTATGAGGAACAACAGAGATCCGCTGTCAGTGCGAATGGCCTCGACGTACAGATCTGCGAGACTATCGCGATCGCGGGATATGCCAGAGAAAGTTATCGTGACTGATCCGTCTGATGAGTCCCTCAAACACGTGGAGATTGACGCGGGTCAGCCTCCGCCGGTCGACGAATCTCTCTTCTTTGATAATCTCGAGGCCCTGAGAAACGTCGAAGTGAGTGGGCCGAGTTTGAAGAGCGCTATGTGGTCTGTAGTAAGTGTCTCCGAGTTGAAGAAGCTACTGGAGATGGAGCAGGGAGACATTGACGCTCCGGAAATTGATGCTACTGTCCTTGCAGATTGCGAAGGTCGGTTCAAGAACATTGCATACATATGGGCGTGTTTCAGAGATCTAGATCATCTTCTTACTAAGTTAGAAGCAGCTGGAGCCCAGATTGATTACGTTGAACCTTGCATCGGTATCAACGCAATACTGGCGGCTTCCTTATCAGGAAGTGTCGCCTGTCTTAAACACCTGATTACACGCGGAGCTGATGTCAATTATGCGAGTGGCAGTAGTAACTACACTCCTCTGCACTTCGCCGCATTCGGCAACTCTCGGGAAGCGGCTGAAGTCCTTTTGGATAATGGTGCGAAGCTCTACATAAACGCGAACCTTCAGGATACAGAGCCAGTGCTTCATTGTGCGATTCGTGCGAGATCCCTGGAAGTTGTGATTCTTCTTCTTGAACGGGGAGCCAGCGTTGTCCTGAAGAATCATCACGGCGAGACTCCTCTTCATGTAGCTTGCTTTGTTCAGGATCTCCCTTGCGTTGAAGCGATCCTCAACACTCCAGGGACAGACGTCAACGCCGTTGACCGTGCTCACCGGACACCATTGCACTTCGCAGTGATGACAACAGGCTCTTCCGCCGAGTTGGTGGAGTCCTTATTAAAGCACGGGGCCAATGTCAACGCAAGCGACAAGGTTGGCTTTACTCCCCTCCACATCGCAGCTCTCAACGAACAAAGCCAGTGCGTTGACACCCTCATTTGGGCGGGGGCTGACGTCAGCGCCACCACCGGTACCGGCCTCTCTGCCCTGAACGTCATTCTTCGGAAGATTCCCGAGTCCTTGCAAGTATTTCGACAGCGGTTGGATGCCTCCATCAGGCTCAAGCGACCCGTTCCTCACAATCGCGAATTCGAAATGCGATTGCACTTCGATCTTTTATTCCCTAGCAACAACCCCTGCGAGACGAGCTTCATAAATACTTTCGTCCAAGAACGTCGGAAGGACCTGCTCTCCCATCCTCTCGTCATGGCCTTCCTCCACCTTAAATGGGAGAAGATAAGAAAATTCTACCTGATGAGGATCTTCCTCTATGCGATGACTGTTATCTGCATGACTACCTACGTCCTGACGGCGCTCGCCTACAAGTGCTACAACTACGCTGATACTGGAGCCTCGAAGGTGTGCGGAAGCAAGCGATTAACGGGCTTCCTTTTCAGAAAAACCGTTATCGAGATCGAATGGTATCTCTCGCTGTTTCTCACCTGCATCACCATCCCTAGGAAGATCTTCGGCTTTATGGTCCACAAATCAGCGAGGCAATACTTCTCGAGTATCGATAATGTTCTTGATGGAGTTGTCATCCTCAGCGTCTTCATGACGTCCTTTGTCTACACTGGGAAAACGTACGACTGGCAAAACTACGTGGGGGCCTTCGCCATTCTCTGCGCCTGGACCAACCTGATGCTGATGGTAGGACAACTGCCAGCGTTTGGCACCTACGTCGCCATGTTCACACACATCCAGTTCGAATTTGCCAAGCTTCTTCTGGCTTACTCTGGCCTGCTCATAGGATTCACCATCAGCTTCTGCGTCATCTTCGTTGGGGAACCTTCATTCGGGAATCCTTTTACAGGATTGATTAAGGTTCTCGCGATGATGGCAGGTGAGCTGGACTTTGAGGGTTTGATCAATCAGTCTGACCAGATTACGGATGGACCGTTTGTCCTGTACCATCCACTGTCGGTCTGCTCGCAAATTCTCTTCACGCTTTTCCTGGTGTTTGTGACGGTGATTCTGATGAATCTCCTGGTGGGAATTGCAGTTCACGATATTCAGGGACTGAGAAATCATGCTGGGCTCACGAAGCTCGTCAGACAGACCAAGCTCATTCTTTTCACGGAGATGGTGCTAAATAATAACGCCATTCCGTTCACCTTCCGAAAGTGGATGTCTGATCATGATATTGATATGGAGAATAGGAAGAGGGTGTTAGTCGTCAAGCCTCTGAATCCCCTAGAGAAGAGACTACCAAAGGAAATACTCAAGGCCGCTTATGAAGTTGCTCAGAGGAATGCTCCTATCATTGATGACGACAGCATCAGTCTCAGTCAACATGTCACTTGGATGAAGCAGCAGAATAATGATAGCACAGAGTGTGAAGTCCAGAGCACTATCAATCAGATATCCAGTGGTGTCAGGGCTAATGAGGAGGGTCTGAAAGTCATCAAGGCACAGATGCTTGATAATAATAAAATGCTGACGGATATTCTGGCAAAAATTACGAATAAAAGATGATGGGAGTGAATATTTGTTCATTCTATTTAGTGGAGACTTTTGCATTTAAATCACGTAATCATAATTTCTTATTGTTAGAGCAAATACTTATCTGGGATTAGATAATCTCAAGAGTTGAGGAGAGAAGAGTGTGTTGTGGAGTTCTTTAGTATTTTTTGGTGAGGGATTTTTGTGGTTTTAATTGAGGGAAATTGGAAGATCTAGTTGGAAAGAGGTCATTGAGTTTCTTTGTCGTTTAATGTTTCAGATCATATTTCCATTAATATTTTCGGGCATGGAGAATAGCATTGACGTTGAGGCGACTGTAGAGGGAGGCGGACCCACTGGTCAAGCTGGAGCTATTCGTTGGGCTATTGCCTGGGGACTTCGCAGTTTTGTGGATGCTAAGATGATAGAAAAGATGAGAATTGGTAAGGAATGATAAATTGAAAATTTACCATCTTTTGCATTGACATTTCTGGTGAACTAATGTCGATAATTAGATGTTCACTTTCTCTGAATTAGCAAAAAATCATCTGAGGCTTAAGCTCGTAAAATATTTCAGGAGTTCTAGAGATATTATTTTAAACGTCCCTATTTTATTGACAAAACAAAATGGAAAAAATGTTAATGATCTGTGAAACTCTTGAATGATTTCAATACTTGAAAAATTTTTGCAAATTTTTTTTTATTTTTTCAGCCGGACTTTTGACGAAAGATTGGCGTACCCGCGAGCGTAAGAAGCCAGGCCAAGAGGGAGCACGACGCAAATTCAAGTGGAGAAAGCGTTAAACTTAGCTCCTGTTGCATCGAACGATATTACAAACAATTTATAATCTTAATTTCACATCCCAGAGTAATTTCACAACCGAAAATTACTAATCGGATGAGTGACTTACGAGTATAAAGACAATTGACATCGAATAGTTGCTCTGTTACTTGTGAATCAACTGTTAATAACAAACAAATTATCCAATTTTACATTTTATTCAGAGGCGTTAAGCCGAGAAGTTTCATTCCAGTGTTTAGGACATTTTTGGAGGAATGGTAGAGCAGAAGCCTCTGCGATGCAATGTCTGATGATTCGCCCTTGACTCGTATATCCTGGATGGTTTTGTTCACTGTGTGGCTGAAAAAAAATGATTCCAAGTGGATTAAATGGAGATGAATTGGGTAGACTTGTAGCTACCTCAAATTGAACAGGTACTTCGCCAAGTAACAGGACTCCAGTGTCTGATAGGATAGAACAACCGCCTCGTCAAATTGACTAATTGCCGCGACTAGATCATTGATGATTGGCTCTGTCAACAGCTGTGGGTCACATTCAGTTGGCAGAGTTGCTCCGCTGCCCTCTTCTATTCCTGACAGACGACAGTGGGTGTATTGGAGTTTTACACCTGTCTCCCCTTTTACCTGAAACAAATTGTTTCATAGTTTTCATTTCGGTAAAAATCTTGGCAATTTTTTTAGAAATTTCAAAGAATTTTATTTTAGGTTTGAGGAATTGTGGAATTGGAAGGTCGGAATTTAAAAAAAAACAGTTGCTAGTGGGGATTTAGTAAATTCAATTATTCTTTGACAATTCTTGAATGTGAAATGATTTTTATGAGTAATTGATAAAATTCATTATAGAAACTTGATACTTTTACGGAGTCATCGAACTGAAATATTTGAAAAATACTCACATCTAGTGCTACGTCCCAGCTGAATTTATAATCCTTCGTTCTTTTCTGCTTCAAGTCGTGGACGACAACAGCTGAAATCCCCAGAATATCTGAACTTCTTTGCTCACAATTCAAATCCACCTTTGTTGCTGAAAAATTTTACCACATTTCATGCAAATAGTTTTGGCCTTATGTCTCGGCATATATTAATTGTTTCTGGTAAAATTTTCATAAATGAATCGAGAGAATAATGAGAGTCTATTAAAAATTTGTTGTCTCATTTTCTACGGTTTCTCAGCATTTTTTAATAGAAATTTACAAAAATTTCCAATAAAATCTATGAAAGTGAGGGTATGCTACCGAAATTTCGTGACTCAATATAATTTTATAATTTTTATAATTTTATAAAGTGTTCAAAGAACTCCAGGAAGGAAGGGAAACAAGTGAACAATTCTCAAGGCAACTCACTCGAAGTCTGCCTTTGCTGCTCCCTCATGGCCTCCCTCGCCTCGTCTAGAAAATCCTCAAGAAAGACCGCAGTTCCCTTTCTCGTGCTCATCCCCGAAATCCTCCCAAACTTCACATGCTGGAGTTTCTTGGCCCACGAGTAGCCCATCCTCCCCAAAATCGTGAATAAGTTATTCAAGTGGTCATGCTGCCCGGACTCCACCACATAATACATGGCATCAAATTCATATTTCGTGGCGCGATTAATGGCAGCTGCGATGTCCCTCGTGATGTACAGTGTCGATCCATCGCTCTTAACAATCGGCAAATTTCTCTTCTCATTGATCTCGACGATCTTTCGCCCCTGCTCGTCCACCCTCAGCAGTCCCAGCTTCTCCATTTGATCGATGAGTCCCTTGATCCTCGAAAATCTGTAGGAGGACTCCCAGTGGTACTCGTCAAATTCCACTCCCAGTCTCTTATAAGTCCCCTCCAGCTCCTGGACAGTCAGTTTTTTCAGGCACTCCCACCGGCTCAGATCCCCTGATTCTCCCCTCTCCAGCCCTTGGAAAATGCTCTTGGCCTTCTCCAGAACCGCCGGATCACTCTCGGCCAATTTATTCGTATGGACATAGGCCTCGTACAGTTGTCTGATGGGATCGTTCCTCATTTGTTCCTCCGAAATGTCCAGGAGGTCCATCCCCAGGAGAACGAATCCTAACTGAGTTCCCCAATCACCCAGATAATTCAGCTTCGTCACTCGATTATTAAGATATTCATTCAGATTTGCAATATAGTTTCCGATTATTGTAGAGCGCAGGTGGCCGACGTGGAAGGGTTTGGCGATGTTCGGGGAGGAAAAATCGATGAGAATTTTTTTATTTGCCTCTGGAAGGACTGGAGGCAGGACCTGGTGGCGGTTGGCATCCAGGGTCTGCTTTACAAAGCTCTCACGGTTGAGGGAGATCGAAAGGAGCTCGTGGTTTCTTCGGTTTGTCGAGGATATTTTGGTGATGAGGTCATCTGAGGGCCGGAGAGAGATCAAGAGATCTGAGTGGGGTCGGAGGTCGTATGTGTGCGTGTTCAGGGGAAGTTCATAGACGAAAGAGTTCGTCGCTTTGTCGAGCTTTAGGGATAAGCACTGGGAGATTGGAAGGTCGGGGAGGCCAGCCGCTTGGAGGAGCTAAAACGAGGGGAGTCGAGGGTGAATTTATAGTATATTGTGCAACTAGTGCGTAAAGTAGCACTTTTTCGCACGAGTCGTACATCGCTTGCTTACGAGTGCTAGACGATCACAGGAGGCGAAAAAGGCGATACGCACGTGTTGCACACCTAATTTTTTGCAATACCTGCCAAAATTCGCTTTGAGGGGAGGTTTGAGGGCAAAGTGGTTTTTT
>JAPYZM010002214.1:0-14947 GCA_030522845.1 Psyttalia concolor
TCTAGATGGAAATAATAAATTGATCAGGAAATTCGGAAAGTCTTGTTTGGAGACTTTTCAGTCTCAAATTTAGGATGTCAAGTCTCAAATTGAGACTTTCAAGTTTCGAATTCGACGGTTTAATCCCTAACTGGGACTTTCGGGGGTCAGAATTGAAGACTTTCAAGGCTCAATTTGGAATTTCCTAGTCTCAAATTTAAAGTCTGAACATGAGGCCTTTAAGTCTCTAGTTGAGACTCTTAAGTTTCGATCAGGACGGTTTAATCTTTAACTGGGACTTTCGGGGATCAGAATTGGAGACTTTCAAGGCTCAATTTGTAATTTCCAAGCTTCAACTTTAAAGTCTTAAATTGGGGTTAAAGTCTTAAATTGGGGCTTTCAAGTCTCAAATTTAGGCTGTCAAGTCTCAAATTGAGACTTTTAAGTTTCGAATTTGACGGTTTGACCTCTAACTGGGACTTTGGGGAGTCAGAATTGGAAACTTTCAAGGCTCAATTTGGAATTTCCTAGTCTCAAATTTAAAGTCTGAAATTGAGGCTTTTGAGTCTCAAATTGAGGCTTTTAAGTTTTGAATTCGACGGTTTAATCTCTAACTGGGACTTTCGAGGGTCAGAAGTGGAGACTTTCAAGGCTCAATTTGTAATTTTCAAGTCTCAACTTTAAAGTCTTAAATTTGGCCTTTTAAGTCTCCAATTGAGACTTTCAAGTTTCGAATTGAGTCTCTAGGTTGGCCTATCGAAGATCTTAACTGTAGATTTTCTGGTCTCAAATCATGCCTTTTAAATCTCAAACGGAGAGTTTCAAGTCCCAAATTAGACGTCTCCAATTGAGACTTCCAAGTCTAAAACTGAAACTTAAAATTTGAAATTTTCACTTCCCGAATAACTTTCAATACTTTCCGTTGAGATTTTCGGAAATTGAGCCTGGAAATCTCAAATTAAGACTTGAAAAGTCTCAATTTTCACGTGTCACCTTGAGACTTCAAGCTATCAACTTGAAACATTCAACTTTCGACGTAAGCCTCGTATTCAGACTTTGGGAAGTCTCAACTTTAAAATTTCAAGTATCGACTCGTGGCTTCCGCTTTCAAACTTGAGACTTCCAAGTCCCAAATTGGGACTTTCAATTTTAGGATCTTTAGAATCTCAAACTAGACTTTTTCGTTTTAGACGTAGAGTATTTTAATCTTCAATCCAATTTCTTCACGCAAGATAAAAAAAAGTGTAAAAATCATTGAAAAATTCCCACTTTCTCAAACCCCAAAATTCTTTCGAATAATAAAATATTTCTTTCAACTCGTCCAGCAGTGCTTCCCCCAGAATGTCCTGGAGTATATTCCAAGTAGTCTCAAACGTCTTAAATGACAAATTTTCAAAGCTCGTAGAAAAAGTTCTTTTTTCAACAATAGAAAGAAAAATGTGTAATAAAAAAGAAAAAAAGGTCGCAAAAGTTATTTCTCTATCGAGCGATTTTCTATGAGAATATTAACGTATTCTATCACTCGTAAAACCGCATGCATATGTGACACCTCTCTCCGCTTTTGTAGGAGTTTTTCGTTCACCTTGCTTTATTTTGGCCTCCCACGGTCTTCCGTAGGCGAGGATTACCTTTTTCTCCTGCTCACGCCCCTTCTCTACGACCACTTTCCCCTCGACTCGCCTGGAATCTTTAGGGTGGCGCTCTCCCACCAGTTGAGAATTTGCATATTCTGTTGGGCTGATTGAAGAAGCAGAAAATGGATAAATATAGTTGGGAAAATCGATCGCTCGCTCGAGACTTGAAAAGAAGAAAACATTTGTTACCCATGATTTTTTTTCCTCCTTCAGAATTTCTTAATTTGCGACAGTAAAACAAATTAAAAATCGAAAAATATTTATGTTTGTCGTAAGAATTTGTTTTTTTTAACTATTTTTTATGCCAATTATTTTTGCAAATTTGCCATATTCAATTGAAAGATTCATAAACAATTGAAAATGTTCGTTAATTAATTACAAATTTCATCCAGGTTAATTGTTAATTAGTCGATTGTATTTTCGTTACTTTCCAACGGTCTTTTAAATAAAAAAAAATCGTTGGAAGGTAGAGCTAATTTAATCCACTCAATAATTGTTTGATCGTTTGTTTTTCGTCTCTAACAGGTTTTTAAATCTGGGGTGAAGCCAATAGTTTGACTCATTCAAAATGTTTACACGAAATTGCCAGAATTCAAAAGCTTTTCTTTTTTCAACAGCCGAGGAAAGTTATTTTTGTTACTTTAATGAGCCGTGAGTCCACATTGATCATTAAGAAATAAAATAAACCTAATGGCTGATGGGACGCGTTGGGACAGTTTATGTCGAGTGAAATGGTCGCAGTATCTCCGTTATCTCCGGGGGTATTTCAAGTTTCTTCAGGTCATTGAATCCAAAAAATTTTCTCGAATGTCTTTCTCTTTCTATTTTATCTTATTTTTTAAACAATCCGAACTTTCGAGGTAAATTATCAATTTTAAAGTGAAGTCCCCGAGAGTCAGCGCCAGGATTTTCAACATTATTTAATTGAAAATTAACCGGAAATTTATTTATAAACAATTTGCATGAATTTTATGGATGAAAAATCCGCAATTTCGATGGAAATGTGGAAGACAAATATTCTATTCCGTATTATAATTTTAGTATTTATACAAATTCAGAAAGAAAAGTATTTTTTTCTAAACTTATTTTTAGTTTCTAAAATAATTTTTCTCTTCAATAGCTAACTATTATTTTTAGTAATATGAGGGTTTAATTTATAAATATTATTGTAAACCTGAGAACATTTCCCGAATTTTTAAATTTGGTAAAAATTTGCAAAAATGCCAAATTTTTCAAAAATGATCAAGGGCCTTTTTTATTTGGATGAAAAGTTAAAAATTACTTCAGGTGCTTCAGGACTTTTGTGACCTTGATTTCCGTAAAAGGTCTTGAGCGCTTGCTGGGTATGACCTTAGTAATAGGTGGCCCTGACGACATTCGACGTTTACAAGGTCTGACGCTTGCATCTCCTGACCCTCGTAAGGTGTGACCTTTCCATCTCCTGAGCCTCGTCAGGCGTGACCCTTGCCTCTGCTGACCCTCATTGGGGACCCTTGCGTCCCATAGCCCTCAGGACTCGTACCCCTCACAAGGTGTGACCCTTGCATCTGATGACCCTCATTGGCGGCCCTTGCATCCCATAGCCCTCACGACCGTCATTAGGGACCCTTGCGTCCCATACCCCTCATGACCCTCATTGGGGACCCTTGCGCCCTATAGCCCTCACGACTCGTACCCCTCACAAGGCGTGACCCTTGAATCTCCCGACCCTCATTGGGGGCCCTTGCATCCCACAGCCCTCACGACCCTCATTAGGGACCCTTGCGTCCCATAACCCTCATGACCTTCATTGGGGACCCTTGCGCCCTATAGCCCTCACGACTCGTACCCCTCACAAGGCGTGACCCTCGAATCTTCCGACCCTCATAGGGTGTGACCCTTACTTCCTATGACCCCCGCAAATATCTCGTAATAATCCCCGAAAAAAATTTCTCATCACCCTCTTTTTTAAACAAAAACTAATCCTCAGAACGAGATAATTTCCCCGAATCTGCTGTTATCGCATTCCAAAATGGCGCTCTTCCTTTACCAGAAACCGGTAAAGAGGCGGCGAGAGGGAGAGGCGTCAGTTGGCGGGGCTCGCCCCGGGGAGCAAGAGGCGAAGAATATTCCAAAAAGAGGGAGCCGCATAGTATTCACCGGAATCCGATTCAACTATGGGCACGAGTTCCATCGAGGGACCCGCGCTTAACGGTATTGTCGTTATCGCGTCTGGGCGATAGCAACTTTTACGAGCACTCCGCTCCATTTCCCGGACGAGTCACCCACCTTGCTATTGCTATATGTGAATGTATAGGTTTGAAAAGGCTTTTTCAGGGAAAAGGCGCGCGCGCGCGGCCTCGCCACACAGACCCATGAATATTCGTGACGGCCAATATCACCGTTCATCTGCATTCGGAAATACCTCTGTCACATCCTTTATTATTACGGAGAAAGAATTTCGTTCCATCAGTGATTTCATGAAATGCTCGCTCATCCAGTCCTTTTTTTTTCCTCGCGGACTATTTCTTTTGTCGATTAATTTTGGCAATTTCTTTTGACCTTTTGGCGCTAGAATGGGAGCATTGGGATTTTTTTTTATATATTTTTATCAATTTTCTTCAAAAATAAGCCAATAGCCATGATTGCCTTCATGTTCATTGCACTGAGGAAGGCTTTTTGGTCGAAGGGTGGAAACATTTTTAACGCAGGGAGCATTGGGATCGTGCGAATTTACCTTTTCGTTTTTTTTAGATTATATCAATTTATTAAGATCCCAAAAATTCAAGAATGATTTTTAGACCCGGCGCCTGTAGGGAGCGAAGAGTTCGGCAGAAATTACCAGAAAAATTATGATTACAAAATAAAATTTGTGGAGGATTTAATAAAAATTATCCAACTTACCAATTGCTGAGTAAAGTTTCTTTCCCAGTCACTGAAAACTATCGCCATGTGAATAATTTTCTTTGAAGATGTTGAATTTTACTGTGCGACTGGATATTTTTAACTGAACAATTTCTCAGCGCGTGACAACAGCCGACGTATCGATTTTATCGCCTGGAATCTCCAGTTTCACTGCTGAAAAATTGTCATTCAATAAAAATTAATAGATCGATCGACTCGTGAGATATCCAAGAAACCCACGAGAGATACTGGGAATGGATATTAACTCGAAAACCATCAAACTGCCGTGATTGATGGTCCCATTTGTCACGCGTTATTTATCCCCTTTGCTATACGCATGTGTCTCCGCGCTTGGAACTATCGAGGAGAGGTGGTGCCGAACCATCAAAGTCGTAATAAATTAATGACGCGGCTTCCTCGTTTCTGTAGTCGTTAAGTGTCCCACTGGATCGTCAATCATTTATATACCCAGCTTATTAGATTCTTTTTGGTAATTATAATTAACAGCTGAGTGGATTTTACATGTTGATGGGACTGCTAACGGTCGTGATAATTAAACGAGAAAATTAGGCCAGCGATTATTTCTCATAACATTTCTAATGTCGGTTATATAAAATTACGAGAATTGCGAGTGGTGTGAGGTTCAAGGGCACTCTGACTCTCATATTAATTTAATGTATTCAATTTTAGGGAGACTCACCTCAAGGAAACCATTTTCTTCGACTGTTCAAGACTCGAGATTAAATTTTTCTGCCTAAAAAAATTGACCCAATAAAAAATCCCAGCCTATTTAAAAAAAATAGTTTTTTGGAAATAGTCGTCGAATTTTATTCTTTAATTGGAAAATACAGGGGAAGATTTTTTGTCGAGGGGAGCCTCCCTTAAAAAAATTACTGATTTGAAATAAAAAATCGCGAGAGAATAATTAAAATCTCATCCTCCCCCAAAGGAGACAGAATGTTTCAAACCTCGTTTGTTTCCTGCATCAGACCAATAAAAAGTTACCTCCAGATTATTTCCTCCACCAAAATATGCAATTAGACTGAGAACTACCTTTCAAACCCTAAAAACAGAAAACCTAAAATGTAAACGGGCCCAAACCTCTCCTTCAGACCAAAAAAAAACCTCCGTCTGAAGGGGTTGAGCAGTTCCCCCATTCGTTTGTACATCGAGACTCGCCATTTTCCATCAACGACCCTGTCGCAATGGCAAAAGTTGAAAATTGCGGTGATTGAGCGCACCCTGCGCACCACCAGAGTTTAACCACCCTAAACGCGTGGGTTGACTCGCCCACCTCCACCCATCCCCCTCAAAACCATTTCTAATCATCTCCATGTTGGTCTTTGTTACCAACTCTTTTCCTCCTCTTCTGAAATTTATCTCTGCCTCCCGCTTTCATTATAAAATGTATTCATATATGCAATCCCGCCGTATATCCCCAATATACTGGCAAAAATATTGTGTCGTTTCATAACAAGCTTTTTCTCCCCATTCTTTTCCGCTATGTACCAGTCCTATGTGCAGCATAACCCGAGAGCGTAACTGCAGGTAAAAGTAACTCTCTCACCAGCATACAGCAGAGAAGAAAACCCCCCCCCCCCCTCCTTCTCCCTCTCTCCGCCCGTTGCCCGGCTCATTTTCTATCCACTTTATATGCAGACCGCCCTCTCTTTCTATACGTATATATTCGGCAAGTACAGCGCATCCTTCTCTTTTTTACCCCCTTCACTCGTAGACCGTTCCTTTGTTTAATCTTGGACCGGGTATTCTGAAGGTAAAATACCTCAACTTCCCATATTTTCGGCCGTTTCACCCTTGCGCTCCCTTTTACTCCAAAAACACCCCCGGTTATTGCGACTTTTTCGAGGTTGTTCCCCCGTTGTGCTGGTATCAAGTTGAAGGAAACAAAGGGAACCCGTTGTAATGCAATCCCATGGCAGGATCATTTGCACCTATCAAGGAAGAAGAATGTTGGACTGTTGGACGTCGACAATGGAATCAACATTTTAGATGTTGTTTTTGGATCCTTCAAGTGAATGAGGACTCGCTTGTTTAATTCCGGTTGGAATTTGTGGGAATGCTGGACAGTCAGTGATCGACTTTGAGAAGGCTTTGGGTGTAGTTGATGAGGGAATTGTGTTGGAATGGTAAACATACGTTGAAAATGTCGCCAGTTTGGGCTTTGATGGATTTGCTGGAGCAATGATGAATGATTGTAGCTTTCAAAGACTGTCAAGCAAGTGTTCTTCAATTGTGCGAATGTTTTTGTTACCATGAAGATTGCTTATCAGCGGTTGAAAGGATTGAGAACTCTCATTCTACTTTCTCTTTTTGTCATCAGTATTCATTCTTCAAATCTTCCTTCTACTCAAAACGCAATATTCATGTCTTTACTATTCATTGAATCCTCCAAAAGAACCAGAATAAAGCATCATTCCAAATTGCCAATGTCTCAGTATGTTTATCCGAAAGGAAGGACGCTTCATGACCGAATGATGTAGCACATGAGACGAATCATAAACACCATTGCAAACCTCCATTTGATCCTCGTCCAAAGTAACAGTTAATATCGTCTTTTGTATCTTTCAGGCAACCGCCCAAACTAATATTAAAGCCAGATCATACGTTGGACACATAAAGACACCCATAAACAGCGAAAACATCCGAATGGATATTGTTCCGTCCACCAGCTGAAATCTTCTCACCCATTGCTCCTCCAATCTTTCTCTCTTTCTCTTATCATCGTATTTCAGCTTGCCCTACTACGAAGAAATCAATATCTTCTTCTTCTTCACCTTTCTCCACACACCTTAAAGAACATCGACGTTGAATCAACTCTTCCTGAGGGCAAAATTAAAGAAACAGAGTTTACTTTTAGCAATAGTTCTAAAATATGCTGCTAATGTTATCTTTTGTAGCATTCATACAACCATCCAAACACAGGATGATCATACATTGATCATTTAAAGACAGCTAAAATAGACAACCGCATATTCCTCTGCCAAGAATTCCAAACTGTTCTTCTTGTCCTTTGACTAGATTCCTTCAAGAAGTAACTATCGACGTTGCATCAAACTCTCACGAGGACGAAATCAAATTATCATTTTAGCCCTGGTACACTTTTCCAGTAACCCATCACCGCAATTCCGGATTTGCTTCTCATCCAAAACAACTGTTAATATCATCCTTTGTATCCTCCCAACAACATCGAGCATGGGAAAAGAGTCAAAGTCCAACTGTATATTCTTCTGTCTACCATCTAAACCATGCCTCATGATTGTTTTTTCAAGCTGTCCGACTAGAAAGAACAGTTAGACTGTTCAAGAAGTGAATCCTTCAGGAAGTGACTATCGACAGTCTAGATTGCGATGATGCGTTTCTTGAGAAGACTAACAGTCCTCTCATGAAACGTATCATCATAATCCCCTATTTGCTCCTCATCCAAAATAACTGTTACCACCATCTTTTGTATCTTCCACAGTCATCCAGCCCCAGCAAGATCATACATCGGGCACATAAAGACTCCCATAAACATCCAAAACATCCAAACGTATATTCTTCTGTCCACCATCTAAAACCTTCTTACTCATCTCTCCTCCATTCCCCTCCATCCTCTGCCCCCTCCCTCATTGTCCTCCTCTAACAACCCGTTCTCCACAACTTCCCTCAAACTCCGTAAACTCACTGAAGTAACGGGCGACCGGGATCCCCGAGCAAACGACATCGGCAACCGCGAGAAATCGTCCGCGAATCGCAGAAAGGTCGAAAGGTGCACCAACTCGTATTGAACTAGTGGGCGAGAGTGAGAGGGGCTATCGAAGGAAGGAGGAGAGAACTTCGGGATGAGTTTGCAAACGGAATAGGGGGAAATAAGGGCGGGTGGAAGTGCCGAGGAGGGGAGAGGGGGAGAGGCCAACCGGCAGGGAGCCAAGGTAGGGGGTAAAAGTTTCGCTCGTAAAGCGAATGGGAGGCAAAAAAGGCGAAATTACATTAAGAAACTCGGGCGTGTCGGTGAGGTCGCCAGTTATATATACACAATACAAACATGTTTCTCGGTGATGCTGCCAATGTATTTTATTTTTTCGTATATTTCATCGTCATTCGGAGATCTTTCCTGGGAAAGTACACGACCCGCTATTGTCCTACGTCATCAACTAGACAAGATACTGAAAATGTGTAGCAGGAAGGGAGGAACGAATCGACGGTCATTTCGGGAGAACGGGCGGCCCTGAAGACAAAAAGAACAGCTAAAACATTGAGTTTATTGGTGATGTTTGACAGGAGTGTTGTAGTTTTTTTTCTTTGAGTTCATAGGTGAAAATCATCCTAGTGGGGAGTTGGCTTGCAACGGGTTCTCTTTGTTTCCTTGAAGGTGATGTCGAAAGAGGGACGCAAACGGAAAGAAGTAGGGATGGTTGAGGTTGTTTGGAGAAGGAAGGATATGGGGGACAAGAAAGAGAAGTTGAAGTGTTCCATTTTGGGAATGCCATTTACAAGATTAAGAATAAGACACGCTGTTGCCTTAACGAACCACCAATAGAATTCGTTCTTTGAAATGGAGTCTTCTAAGAGCATCGAAATCCAGCAGCCATCATCTAGAGAAGATACTGAAAGGGTGTAGCACGAATTGCCCAAAACATTGATTTCAGTGGTGATGCAGGACAGGAATGTTGTAGTTTCTTCTTAACATCATAGGTGGAAATGATCCTGGTGGGAAGCTGCGTTGTAATGGGTTCTCTTTGTGTCCTTGAAGGTGATGCCGAAAGAAGGATGCAAACCGAAAGACGTAGGGATAGTTGAGGTTGTTTGGAGAAGGAAGGATATGGGGGACAAGAAAGAGAAGTTGAAGTGTTTCATTTTGGGAATGCCATTCACAAGATTAAAAATAAGACACGCTGTTGTCTTAACAAGCCACCAATAGAATTTCTTCTTTGAAATGGAGTCTTCTAACATCACAGAAGCGCTGCAAGCATTAAAAAATTTTACCATATGAATTTTAAAAGCATAGCCCACTTGTTTCAATTCAGAAACAAAAATGGGTTGGAGGCTAGAGAGGACAAGGGGAGTTGTTGAGAAGGGAGGAAGGCTCATAAACGGATACAATGAAAAGAAATTTTGTGTGACCGATAAATCCACTTCTACTACATTGAACTCAAAGATTATCACATCTCAACTCCAAAATTTTAAAAGACCACTGAAAGATAATTGTTCGGTTGAACCGCGACCTCTACCTCATCTACAAGACGAACGATATAGAGTCATGATCATACGATGTTCATTGATCCTTCAGCGCCATAAATGTCTCGTCAAGTCGTTCATGATTTCGATCTCGAGCAGCTCAAGCATCTCGAATGCACTCCACGGCTGCCGGCGTTCTCTAATTTGCAGGAACCGAGCAAATGGGTTTTCTAAATTTATCGGTTTGGCGTTTGGGATTTTACGAGCAACCGGCAGTCGAGAGAGAACGATGTGCAGACTCCGAAGAAATGTAGATGAAAGAGGTGGTGGTGAGCGGCCCATCGGAGCAAAGAAGTTGCAAATGTTGGATTGACGCGTGAATCATCGGATGATTACGACTGTCAAATTTTAAAAACTGTTTAATTCGCCAATGAGTCAGGGAAAAAATTACTTCACTTGAGTTTCAAGTTCTTTGTTCATATGTCTCTATGAGAATGATCAATTAGGATGATTTTTGCTAATGAGTTAGCAATATACTTCCAAATTTACTACTTGTCTACATTTTTGTTCTTCTTAATGAAGTAAGTTTTTGATCTTTGACAAATTTTCCATTAATTTACTCATTTAGTCTGAGTTTAGTCGAAGTTTAATCGGATATTAGGCAAGGACAGGATTTGATGGAAATCCAGGCAAGGCTGAGTTCCTGTTCACTAAATGCACACTGTCAACGTTCTTTAAAGTAAAGGCTTAGGTCGGGCTTAGGCAGAGCTTAGTCAGACTTTAGTCAGACTTGGTCATGGCTTGGTTGAAGTCGACTGAATGTCCAACGTCAGCCAGAGGCAGATAGAATAAATTAAGTAGGTTACATAGACTCATATTTTCATAGACAACGAGCACCTTGTGGCTACATAAATTGATACGCACTAATTGTCGCAATCCTTATACTTTAATGATCAGCCATGAAAACGAATATTTAAGTCGTGATTGCATTCATATAGCTGTCGAAATTTCAATGTGACTCCAAAAATCAAATCAAACAATCAATGCGTTGTATGAAATCTTTCGTGCCCCTAACCCGAAAAATCCGAAACTTTAATTTAACCAATTACAATGCTTTCATTCGGGAGCAAAAAATGGTACACCTTCGTTTGGACTTTTTATTTTCATACGATCATAATTTCGCTAGTTTACCGATCATAAAGAATTTTAGAAAAACATTTTTTTGGAGATCCTCCTCCTCCTCCACATCATCCTCAATACCTCCTCGCATAAATTCATTATTAATGAATTCCCAGATAAAGGCCCTAACCGAAAGACCCTCACTTCCCCATTGATTCCCCGATTGCTCATAGATTACAAAACTCTACGATCACCGCAAAATAGCCAGCACTCACCCATCTACCCTAGTCTCTAAATTCCCATCCAAATGGTGCGAAAAAAGAAACTACAAAAAGCCGATAATTACGATCGCGTATCGGAACGAGCATAAAAATTATAATCTCCGCTAATGCTCCAATTACCGCGAACTTTTCCCTCCCCTGAATTTCCATTTGGCGGACATTTTAATGGCCTTTTTAATCGAAAGGCACTCGTTACTCTCGCGCGGTGAGGAAAAAACTGACTCCGCGACTGTATGAAGTTCCGATAAACGTCATAAAGACTGATGTTTATGGATATCCAGGCATTATTCTCTCCTTTGGTAAAGTACCAATGATCATTCTGGCCGGGTCGATATTTCCCTCGGGACGGTTTTGTGTACCTACAATAATAGTGAACTCTCTCGCATTATGGACAAAACTGGGCCCCCACAAAGGCCAACTATAGGACATGTAGGAGAGCCACAGAAAACTCGTAATCTCGATTATTGTGGAGATTCTATATTCAGAACGCGTGGCAAAGGCGGATGAATTGTGGGGTGCAGCCGCGCCTACGTCTAACAACTACACATATATCTGCAGATATATGCGACAACGGTGCACTAATTGCTATAACGTAATTTATGATGCCCGGGGCTGAGCCGGGTAATGGCTGCCCGGTCAGCCCATCCCCGGTAGCTTGAAAGCAAATCCTACAGAAGAGGAGCAGCTCAACATGCCACACAATCCGGCTGTAGTCTATAACCCTTGGGGGATTCCAGAATATCTCTGACCGCCTATTCCATTGCATTTCCGCCATTGCTCCTGCCATAGTGCCTACCATTCCTCCTTGAATTGGACGGTATGAAATCCAATAACTGGACGATCTCGTTTATTGGATTGCCGGGGGGAGTTTGGGAAAGCGGAGGTGAAGAGACAAGTCTGGGGTATGGGGAGGTTATTTGGTGAATTTCCATAAGTAGTTGTTGAAGTTCAAGAAGTCATTGAAGATTTTTGGAGATGGCGAGGGTCGATTATTAAGATACAAATGATTGGCGGATTTAAGGCTGGGAGAGGAGTCGGGGGGTGGAGAATGTATTTGGAGAATTTCTGGAAGTCGTTGTTGAAGTTTAAGAAGTTATTGAAGATGTTTGGAGATTTATGGAAATGAAGATGATTGCGGGATTGGAGAGTCAGGTGAACCCGAGGGTCAGGCTCTCCTTGGACAGGAGGAGAGAAGTCTGAGGGATGGGGAAAGTACTTGGTGAACTTGCGTAAGTAGTTCTTGAAGCATAAGAAGTCTTTGAAAATGACTGGAGAATGACAAGGGTCAATTATTGAAATTCAAATGATGAGGGGTTTAAGGATCAGGTGAGTTTGGAGAAGTGGAGGATTGGGGAGAAGTCTGGAGGAGATCCCTAAGTAGCGGTTGAAGTTTAAGAAGTCGTTGGAGATCTTTGGAGAAGACGAGGATCAATTACTGAGATGCAAATGATTTAAGGGCCAAGTAAGTCTGAACAGTCGGAGGGATCCGAGAGAGTAGATCAAACGGAAGGGTCTGATGAGCCGGAAGGACAGGAGACTCTGGAGGTCTAGTCGAGGTTAAAGCTATCTGTCTGATTTGTGACCTTAAACTCACCTGACCTTGCTGATTCATTTGATTCCTCGAGGTGTGTGAAGCTTAGACTCATCTAACTCTGATGACTAAGGCTCTGGAAGTCATCTGGACCATCTGCTCCGCTGACCATTGGCCGCATCAATCGCAAGGGTCAAATCAGTGTAAGGGCCAGGTGCATCTGATTGGTCAATTGAATCAGTTGACTCAGGCAAATGTGGTCAGGGTATCCGTTGACTTGTAAGACTCAGCTTATTGATGACATTTTCTAAAGTCTGAAATGAGAAAGTCAACACGATAAGAATTTCAACGGGGATCAATTCGTTCAGATAAAATCAAAGCCGCTTTTATTTAACGTAAAATGTAGATGCAGCAGTAAAAATTTTATGGTCTCAGCAACGAACTAAGCATCAGTTAAAAGCCGCTCAAGAACTTGGCAAGTGTCTCCTGAAGTCCATTAGCCCTGTCCCGACACTCAACATTTTCAGTCAATAATTCATTGGACTTTACAAATACTCACTTGGTTGACAAGATTTATGATTAATTAATTTATGATGATGGAATGGTTTTCGGATTTGGAAATGAAAATGGGTTGGTTCGGAAATAGGATGGAGTGACATGTAGAAGAATGGGCGATTAAAGTGAGGATTGCCAGGGACATTTATAGTCTTCAATGAATTATTCTTGAACTAGATCAAAGCCAATGACAAATACGCCCACGAATATTGCGACCCTTCTCTGGCAGTCTCTGCTGATCATCCAATGGGACATTAACATCGTCTCCCAATAAAAAGTCCAATGACTACCCACCATTTTCCATATTTGGTTCATGCTCTTGATGGGATTGACGAAAACACTTGAGAAGATTTTATCGTGCTCTTTGTTTTTGTTGTTCTGAGTTCGTTTGAAATTTATTTTTCTTTTCCATTTTGTGAGACATCTCCACCAGTAGATGGATGATTAATCATAGTTTCAATTTGGGAATTTAAGACTCAACGTGAGACTAAGAAACTAAGAAGGGTGAGTAGGAATGTTAAGTCTTAAAAGTCTCAAGTCGTAAATTAAAGTTTTATAAGTCTCAAGTCTTAAGTTGAGTCTTAAAAGTCTCAAGTCGTAAGTCGAGGTTTTAATAGTCTCAAGTTGTAAATTCAGTCTTAGAAGTCTCAAGTCGTAAGATGAGACTTGAGAGTCTCAAGTCTTAAGCCGAGTCTTAAAAGTCTCAAGTCTTAAGTTGCGACTGAAAAGTCTCGAGCCGTAAGTTGAGGTCTTAAAAGTCTCAAATCGTAATTTGAGGTCTTAAAAGTCTCAAGTCGTGAGTTGAGACTTAAGTCTCAAGTCATAAGTTCAGGCTCAAGTCTCAAGTCGTAAGTTGAGACTTGAAAATCTCAAATGAACGTTCAAACCCAAACTAAGACTGTCAGAAGTCTGAATTTAAACTCTCGGAATTCTTAGAACTAAGATTTCGACTTGAAATTTTTAAAAGTCACGCAAGCAAGAGACTTGCGATTTTTAATTGAAACCCCGAAAATTTCAGTTTCCTCTTTCTCAACCTAAAAAATTCTCTCTTTTCGCTGAACTTTTCCTTTCTGTGGCTGAAAATCACTCCATTCCATTTCAACCCAGCCAAACCAGAAATAAACCCGCGACACCAGTGGCACCCACCAATTATGCAGAGAGAACATTCTCCCCACCGGTAAATGCGTGGGTCGATGGAAGCAAAGAATCTCATCGAACGTGAATGGAACGTCAATATCCAAACAAATTCGCGATGCAATTCAAAAGAAAATCGGTAATCAGATATTATAGATTTTTATGCGCAACTGAATTAATTCAGCATTTGGTACCCAAAAGAAGTAAAATCAACAATAAAGTTGAGTTGAGTCAGTATGGTGAATCGCTTGATGGGGAGACATGGACATAATGGTGACCATTGTGGGTTTCACACCGGCCCCGTCCCCGTCGCGAACCCTGGGTAATACTAAGTGCTGATGAGGTTTGAGGGGACGATTCCGTAAATCTACGCAAGCATAAGAAATCCTAAATCTTTATGTCTTGATACCATCAATTCACTTAAAGCAACCAGTTCCCGACCCTATAAATGTCATCTCTCAGAAGATAAAAGCAAAATAAACCAATTTTTGCCCCAGTTTTTTAAGAAAAAATTTGGAGTTGCTTTTCGAGCCGATGCCCAGAAAATTATTTTTTTCAGGCTCGCTCCCTCGAAAGCATGAAATTACGGGAGAGGTGGTCATTTTGATAATTCAACGAAGTTTGCTCCGATTTTTTGACTTTGAGACCCCAAA
>JAPYZM010002215.1:0-21737 GCA_030522845.1 Psyttalia concolor
CTCGCCTTCGGCTCGTGATATAAACCTCCCACTCGCCAAAAACCATTTTTTTTCACTTGTTACGAAATAGACTATTTAATCACGCTGTATCAGAAAAGTAACTTTTCAGTCACTCTCTGCTTCACGTCAAGCGACTGGAAAGTGCTTTTCCGACACATTGAGATGAAAAATATAGTTCGTAACACGTGAAAAAAGTGGTTTTTGGCGAGTGGGAGGTTTATATCACGAGCCGAAGGCGAGTGATATAATCCCACGAGTCCATTTTTTTTCACTTTTTACGAAATATACTATTATTTACTTCTAACCAGCGAGTCAATGACAGGAAAATTTTTCTATGTATAAATTTTCCTCTTCCTATCCAATAGAAAATAATTGAGTGCTTTGAAATCATTGATTTCAATAACCAAATAATTGAAATTACAACTATTCTGCAGAAATATTTTTGTAGAATGTTCACAAAGCGAGAGTTCTGATTAAAATCCGTTACGAACAGGCTTAACTTGATTTCACAATCAATCATCAATAAAAGCTGAAGTGTTCATCGACTCATCATGGTAAAATATTCATCCTCCTCCAATGATGATAAAGAAAGAAACGTAAAACGATAAATTCCGTCTGCCAAAGTAACTTTGCCCATCTTTCTTGCCGGATAAATTAAATAACTCACTAGATACCTCACGAAAGCACTTAATCCCATGAACGTAATCCTCCCAATATCCCCACTAACTTCATCAAGAATTAATTTTTATTAAATTCTCGTCGCCTAGAGAATCATTAAATTAGCAAATATTTCGTACCTAAATGTTTCAAATGTTTAATAATATTTTTTATTTCACCCCAGAGTTTCCTGTGATTAATATCATCGTATATTAATAGCGCACACACCAAGTAGAATATTTCTCTCTAACTAAAAAAAGCATTTAAAATTGATGGATCAGTACAAAAAAGAAAAAAAAGCTTAAATCAAAATTCGACAATACCCAGCATCGAGTGTTGAGGGTTATAAACACCTGAAAGCACAAATTTCCCATCAATTCCGTCAACTAACGAGTCACAATACACCTATTGGCATCAGCATTTCGAGCCCATTGATCCGTTAAAAAATCGGGAATCGTCGGATGCATTGCGGATGCATCCAGAGTCATCAAGAATTATGAAATGACATCCTCATTGATTCGTAAATAGGAGATGCACTCCAACAATTCTCTAGACTTTCCGGAACAGCAATATTGGACTTCCCCATTCCAGCTGTGACGAGAATAACGTGAGTTATGAGTGCAACAAGAGGTGAAATATTTTTCTGATCATATTTCATCTCAATAAGACGTATTGCTATGGAAGTTGACACACAAAGGTAAAAAATTTACTGCAAATACTCCACAACATCTCTGTGCGTGATATTAATGGAATGATCTCGCGCACTTTTCGAGCTACTGATTCAATGTCCTTCGAAAGGATCAAGGACTAAATTTATTTTAATACAATAATAATAATGTCACTTCGGTTTTAAAACAAGTATACAAAACATAAATTTGTCGGTAAAATTGGGTTTAATTCCAAAAACGATTACTTTCAAATTTTAGTTGCTGAGGTCTTTGAAAAAATGTAAAAACTCTGATGGACTCGGATAAGTGTAATGAATTTAAGTGATTGAAGTTATCGGTTGAAGTCATACCAAGGAACTGTTTGTACATTCCTCTCTCATCCCTTTCCGAGATTGCGGAAGGCGTGTCCTTGTAGTTTTTTAGAATTTTAGGAAGGGGGCTGAGAAAAATGGATAAAAAAAATATACATGCTTGTAGAGAGTAAGACGTCCTCAACCTCCTCAGGTAGAATGGAACAATCACGCACCATAAACTGATCCTGTGAAAGACTGATGAAGTTTGAGCATGGCTTGCAAGAGATTAAGTTGTAAAAAGCGTTAAGGATAGAAACATTTTTTGTATTGTGAAACTATGAGCGTCAGGAAGGTTATAGAACTGCATGTGTTGGGAATATTTTGAAGACATTGGAAGTTTATAATTGAGAATATCCCCGGGGACTTCCCCAAGCAGATGTTGAAAGAATGTTTTTTGTTCATTCGCTCATCCAAGTCCCAGACGTTTTAAAAATAAATACAATGAATTCATTGATCTGTTTAGATAGAGGGACGAAACAATCTTTTTTTGCGCAGTTGGTAATGGCGTGGCGATGCCATCCTCGCCGCATTTACTCGTTTTTTATTGTCCAAGTGATTGCGCTCTGTTACTTAAAACTACTACTTTCTACGTAAAGAATCCACTCACATGTACCTCTAAAATGTTTTCTCATGAACGTTTGCGTTTGCTTCACGAAAACTAAGCAGCCCCGACGATAAATAAAGGATGGGATGAGGCAAAGAGATCTACCGTTATTCATTCTTCTCACGCGCTGTTGGTGGTCAAGTAGAAATACTACACGGGCATAGTTATATGAATTAATGGTGAAGTCAAAGGATCAAATAGATCACTGTGAACCTGACCCATTATTTGCGTGACGAATGTCACCATACCATACCAGGTAATTTTTCAGTTTTTTTATTACTTTGGTCATTTTTAGTGTAAAAATGAGACACACATATTATTGAATTTATGAGGAGACCCAGCGAAAAAAAATAACAAAAGGGAAGATTTGAATGGAAGCCTGCCCGATTCGTTTAGATTTTTTGTTAATTTTTTTCTTCGGCATACGGAAAAGTTAATATTTTAATTCGTAAAGGATAAAGGGTTGCGAATCATAATATAATGTCTTATTAACTTGAAAACGGATGATGCAATCTTAAATTACCCAAGACATCGATAAATATTAATATTGAATTTTTTATCGCGTTTCGAAGTAGGATAATGGGATTTGCAGTCAAAAAAAGAGGTGATATATTTTTCCGTTCACAATCTACCTCCAATGACAAGCACTGCTCTGACAGTCGACGTAACTCACAAAAATGGAGAATCCTCTGTAGATAAACACCAACTTTTTTCATAGTTTGAAATGGCTTGCCAAAGACCTTCCTCTCGCGCAGATCCTCTATTTTATCGTCCAAGTGATCGTTTTCTTGCAGAAGCCTCTTACACATACATCTCGAGTAGTTCCACATGAGCGTTTGCCTGAACTTCCCTAAAGGTGAAGAATGGGATGTGGGACTGTGAGAAGAGAGTCCCTATTATTTATTCTTCTCTTATCCTCTGGAGATATCCTCTCGATAAAGGTACAAGTCCAACGGTTCAAGCTGAATACAACCCAGCAGATAGCCGAAATAATTTTAAAGATTTTAAAAATCAATCTGAAAACACTGAGAAAACCATACAATTCAGCCCATTGCAGATATTTTTGTTTATTCTTTAGACGACCTAATAGTAAAAATTGATTCGCATAATTTAGCTTTCAATTCTCGTCCGGAAAATATTTCATTGGCAAAATCATATTTATCATCCCACATCACAATTCATTATTATAATTCATTATTCCACTGCAGAATAACGATTGGCGCCGTAGAATCATCCTCAACAATTCATTACATGGATACCAATCACGAATTATAAAATGATATCTTCATCAACTCGGAAATGGAATACTCACTCCAACAATTTCCTAGACTTCCCAGAACAGTAATACTGTCAGCTTCCCCGTCCCATCTTCAGCGACTATAACAGGAAATGCGGGTGCACCAAGAGATGACGTGTTTCCTATTCACACTTCATAACGACAATCATTACTGCGACCGACGCCCATGAGCCTGGCGAATCAACTACAGATATCCAGCAATGTAGTCTTTTCATACTATCAAACTTGTTGTTAATAACATCCTCGCCGTCAAGTTCGATAGGCTCTTATGAAATATGCATTCCTTAATGATTAACAGCTGACTATTTGAAAAGCCTTGGTAACTACGACTATTACATTCCAAACGAGCCGGTCGGTACCCTTTACCTGACCTCATTCACAGTATACTAATTATCCCATTCATGCACTGACAAGTGCACCTGGAATGTTTCCACACGAATGTTCATCTTACTTTTTCAAAAAATAAACAGCCTACGAAAAAGATACAGGGGAAGAAGAACCAAAAAACATTACTCTTCTTCTATGCCGTGGATAGTCAATCTCTACCTAGATAAGCTGTATCATAAATTGATTTCGGATATCAAAGAATCCAGGAATCCCTGTGGATTTGATAAAATTTCAAGTTGAAGGACGTAAACACATCATCGCAGGAAATTGCTCACATTTTTTTACTGTGATCATGTCACATAATCTTTATTTTCTTCAGGATTAAGAGGATACGGAAGGGCTACAATCGCTGAACCATTCATCATGTGGATTTTTACTGTAGACCTGCTGAGGAACACTTTGTAAACTGAGAATCATCAAGAATTATAAAATATCATCTTTACTTATATGAAAATGGGATATACGCACTCCAGTACTTTCCACAACAACATTGAATCTCCTCATCCTATCTTTGATACCGAAAATGCGAATAGCGGTGACAACAAGAAATGATATATTCATATTTCATCGAGCAAAATTACTACGACAGTTGGCGCAACCCATAATAGTGGAAAACCATCAGTAAATACCCAACTCTGTTTTCTGTAGTCTCTAGTGGCTTGCCAATGGCATCCTCTGCCCCAGCTACTTTACTTTATTGTCCGAGTATTCTCGTTCTCTCTCACCTCGAACCGTCTATTTCTGCCTGCTGAACCCACTCACATGTGCGTCTCGACAATTTCCCCATGCACGTTTGCCCGAGCTTTACAAAGACTGCTATTGACTTCGAAAAAAATAATGGATGGTATGAAACAAAGAGGACTACCCTTATTTATTCTTCCCTTGTGATGTTGATAGTCAAGTGGAACCTCTGTACAGACAAACTACCCCATGAATTGATGGCAAAGTCAAAGGACCAAGTGGTTCACTACGAGCCAGACACAATTTCGAAATAACGAAGGTGGGCACATCATCCCCGCATTTTTTTGCTTTGATAATCTCACATCATAATTCTTACTTCAGTACTGAGAGGAGACAGGAGTGTTGGAATCACTCAACAATTCATCACGTGGATGTTTGTTCTATTTCCACAGAGTGTCAGCACACACGAGAGTGAACGAATATGAGATAAAAAAAATTGCCTCATCCATTCTTCTTTCCATCGTTGATAGTCAAGTGGCTTTTCTCCTCACAAAAGTATAGAGACAAAGTCTTTCGCTTTGTTAAGTTCACAACAACGATGTCTCCACGACTGTTGACAGATTCAAAGACGCTGTGACATTATGACATTGCAAGGCTAAAAGTAGTTGAAACATGTCGGTACAATTTCATTTCAGATTTTAAGATTTCACAGATTCCAACTTTTGTTTCAGGGATAAAAGTTTCGTGACTGGTGCTCCCATCAATCAACAATTTTCCACTTGGACTTTCCCTCTGACTCCACAAAGCAGCAGCCCACATAGAGAACAAGCATACAGAATAAAAGAAATTCCTTTATCCATTCCTCGTCTCTCATCGTTGATAGCCAAGTGCTTTTTCCTTTTCAGAGACAACACACGTCTCTATCTCTCACGTATTCTGAATAAAGTGATAAAAAAAGGTTGTGTACTGGCTCACGAGCTTGAGCCACCACCACCACCACCATCACCACCACCACCACCTGACGCTGTCTCTGAAGTAAAAAAAATCCCTGTTCTGGGGATTTTTCAACGGTCTCTTCTTTTATTCTCAGCATGACATGTGACGTTATGTAAAGCTCCTGGTGGTGACATCAAAAAGAAAACGACAGAAATGAAAATATACAAGCGTGGTCTTGAAATCAGTTGACAATTCGTGCAAGGTAACGGTCACACGCTTCGTAATCCGCGAATCAAATATTCGTGACCAAATTTCGAAATTCAATGTCTGTTTACTGACAAAATGACACAAAGGACGTTGCGAAAAAATGAATATTTGTATCGAAAATTAAGAAAAAAACTATTTCCAGAAACTGAATTGTGGTGCCCGTTATTGCGAACTCTATTGATACGACAAATTCAGCACCAATGACAAAATTAAATCAACATTTTCGAGAAATTCTCTAGTTGTTTTTTTTTATCGAAGTTGCCAGGATATTGAAGTTTTGAAATATTGTTAAAGTTGAACAGAGCATTCAATAGCCGCCAAATCTCCCATGCTGAACCTATCGAAGTTGGCCCATGCATTGGCAAGATGATCGTGTAGGATGATATGTGAAGAATTAACATTAGTAAGAAATACGGTTGAACTTTATTGGAAATATAAATGGCTAAAATATAAAAAATATGCTATGTTCAAATCACTTGGCCTTGTTGTATTAAGGGTATATAACCTAATTTCTTTTTTCTTCATGGCGCCACTGGAAATAAACGCAAAACCCAAGACGCAAAATTCGTATTTTCCCAAATTGTCACTGTACCTCAACACTTTTCATTTCACACCTAAACCTCGTAAACTCAACTCAACCTTACGGTCTTTATTTAGTCTTTCCTGTATTTTAATTGCCTTTTGCCGTCATACTTCTACTCACTCTCGTGTTCGCCCGGTTATTATTATTATTATTATTATTAAATGAGTTCACTGATGCCACAATAGATTTAAAAGTTAATTTTGAATTAAATCCAAGGAAGAACTTGATAATTAAAAACTTAAAACCTCCAACAAAAGAGATTGAAATGACGTATTAGAAATATGAAAACTGAAAAACAACAAATTGAAAGAATTAATAATTCGGTTATAATGGCTGTAATGTAATGGACGGTAGTGACACTCACATATTACCAAAATTGCGGAGAATAATACCGAAAATTTCAGACAATTTTTTTACCACTGGCAACTATTGGTGTGAGTTTGTTCTATTGATCGGTAAAAATGGAAAAAAATCGAGGGATCGAGTGAATGGCGTGATAACGAATTGGCCGGCAAATTAAGTTAGTGGTTCGTACTACTAGCTGATGATGAACCAAATAGATGAAAAGATTTCAATTTTTTCAATCTCTCACGTTTTGTTCTTCTCTCAATCGAGAGCGATTGAGTTATTTAACGACCGAATGTGTCTATTGAATTCTAGTGGATTTGTTCCAATACCATTCACTGGTGCAGATTTATTTCTATTATTTTTGTCATTAATTTCTCCGGTAATTGCATTATTTATGGATATTTCCTGATTTTGGTCTTTACATTTGAATTGACACGCAAACTGGAATATTATCGCGACAACATAATTAAACTCGTTGGCTTTGTATTTAGTTACTTAACTACGTGATTTAAAAACCGTTCGAGCTAAGTGAATTTAGCACTGGAGCTTGAGTAGCTGATAATTTATGGTCAGTGGATGCAATCATACGAATGTCGAAGAAGCTCGGAGAGAAATAACATTTAATATTTGTCGATGCATTTGCGATGTTTACTGAGTAATTTCTTCTACTAATTATATTTGGAAAGTATTGCGTTTGCTGGAAGCGTCCGTCGTCTCATTAAATCAAGAGCTGGTTTCCAGTATTGCGGGATTCATTAATTACAAGCATGAATTTTACAGATAGCTTTGTTTATAGTTCATGTTTATTGAGCCTAACGGGTAAGGTTTTAGATTTGACATTCAAAAATCGGAAAATGCTCGCAACTGAGACCGAGAAAAACAGACAACTATGTCTTTCAAGAATTTCAGAAGTCCCTTGGAACATCACTACAGAGCATGTGGAAACATTTCCGAGAGAAGAAAATTGTATATCCTGGGGTCTGCTGATTAATTAATTGTCTATGTTAATATTTATTATGGATTATTTGGAAAAGTTGAATTATTTTGCAGCGGTCTCTTTTCTCATTAAATCACGGCCTGGATTTTTGATACATCAAGGAAAATTGTTAAAATGATTATTAAATTATTAATTAAAAAATTAAGGAAAACTGATACACATCAATGTCAATAAACGACAAAGAGAAATAATTAGTACAGGATGAATGAATAATTTTGAATTCTTGTTAAGTCACATTTCAGTTTTTAAAGTGACACGATCAATATTTGTACTTGTAAACCATAAGAACAGATTATAAATTAATATTTTAGATTTTTCGGAAAGAGAGTTAGATTAATTAATCTTAGAGTTAGATTAATTAGAAAAACCCAGATGAAAAAGTTGTAAAATGACTCATTTAATAAGCAAAAATAAAACCTTTGACCTGAAACTAAAGAGGCAAGGAGGAAAAAACAAGAGAGAAAAGTCAGAAAAACCAAAATATTCATCCTCTAGATATTTCCCCGACTTTGCCCTCTCGTTTTTCCCTCTTGGCCTGTTCAGTTTTAGTTCTCGGGTTTTATTTTTCTACTTTTTCATCAGTCCATTTACAACTTTTTTAACAGGAATTTTTTTTTTAATTTTCAGTGTTTTAGACGCACTACGGAGATAGTAATACGGAAATCGTAAGAAAAGCTATAAAAAAGATAACGTTCGACATCAGCTGAGGCATTGAAAAAAATTTCTAATTAATTGATCGGAATAGTGATTTGAAAAGTATGTTCTTTTATAGCGGAGTTTTCCTTCTCATTAAATAAAGTGGCTTCTGGTTTTCCGGAACTCATTAATGGGCGGAAGTTCCGTGGATAGAGTTTGTTTATGTTTTTACTCGTTGACTGTGCTTTTATGTCGCTAAATGGTCTGAGCCCTCTGAAGTGATGTACAAATTTGTTAAGAGCAAATGCAACTTTGGAGAGTTTAGAAAGCGAAACAAAAGGTCATTCAGGTACTGTGTAATTTGAGATGGAAATATTTTATTTTCTGAAGCCCATGTCTAATTTAAATAAATGAATAACTAAGGCGTGAATTTTCCAGTGCCTTTAAATTGAAGAGGGAGAAAACTATTCACATTTTTTTTTAATTTCTTGATTCCCAGCAACCACAAAATATTGCCCCTGCAGGAAACTATTCAATTTATTCAAATAGAAACACTTATATATAAATATTAATAAATACTCCTATAAAATAAATAATAAGAATAATATGAAAAATTTTTAAGATTATAAGTGAAATATTAATATGACTAACACCGAAAAATATTAGAGAAAAGTAAATGCAATTTGTATAAAAATAATTCCATTATTATATCTAGGTGACAACGAAAATCATATTTCGAAAATTCGAGAATTCTAGCAACAAATTGCATTATTTTTCAATTCGATGAAAATTCACTTCAAGGTGATTTTTAATTTTGGAAATGAAATGCGAATTAAATTGCCCTCAAAGTTTCAATCATATTTTAACGCCCACTTTTTCAAAATCCAATGAATTTCTAAGTTGAAACTTTTTCTATTATATTAGTGCGGCTTCAATTGTCTGACCGATTTTATTGGCTTCGCCTTCCGTTGTTTCATAAACTTTTATGGTTGAAGACTTTTAGAGGCATTTTATCGACTCAGGATTTTGTTTCATTCAAATATTTGGGTGTATTTCTGCTTGAATTATACGGTTGTAACAGTGTTTATTTGTATCTATTACGGTTTTGGCTATGCAAGCTTTTGGCCTGGCGTCGGTGATAATAAAGATGCAGATATATCGCGTCGTAACTTTGTCTAGCTGTGGCTAGAAATTAATGTTTAATTATCCGTACCGTGCAACAAAGTTATAAAATGGTACAAAGTAATTGCTAATGCAAAATAATCAGTGTCACAGAAGCTATTTTGACAGTTGCCATATGTCGGTTACTCTCTTTGTTTTTTTCTTTCATTTTAATTGCCACCAATTTCATTGATCGGATGAATCTAAATTGATTCCATCGAATTACAGCAGTTCAGACGTGCGTTCGAATCTTTAGCCATAATTTAATGCGTAAAAGTGCATTTTGACAAAGAAATAAGAAAATTGAAATATATCTCAACTTTTCAATGGAGGCGTGTAAATGTTTATAGATGTTATTCAGTCTAGATAGATGACATTAAAATAAATATGTTGGATCAAAAAAAATTAAATTTTTGACATATCAAGGGGAGTGTATCCGAATCTAATCATCCAATTTTGTTCAGTTTCATCCGAAATTTTATCATCACAAGCACAAAAACAACCCAAATTTCAATTTCCTATATTAATCGTTTTTTGAGATATACCAGGATCTAATAATTTTAAAAAATGGAAAAAAAAGAAAAAAAACTGGATTGCTCCAACAATGGCCTCTTCTGCATCCAGTGGGATAGGCATTCTTACGTCGGATTCTAAAGAAATAGAAGCAGTCAGTTGAGAAGGTATCGATCGCAGAAAATGATTTTTCAAGAATTACTATATCTCCACAACCGCTGAAGTGGCATTTTAGCTAAAAATTTGACTAAAAAAAGTGCCAATTGACAGCCAAAACTTCAACATCGTTGCACTCACTGTTCTCAAGTAATACGGTCAGTCGTGAACAAATGATCATTGCTGTACACGCACATATCCAGATACATACAGCCATTATTTAAAAACAATTTCTTCTCGTTCCCTGACAGTTCCAGTTGTTTCCAATGAAAATCGGCAAATCGATAAAAATGCCAATTGTAAAGCTTCCATACAAAATCTAAAAACATATGTTGTATAAATTGCGTTTACGAAAACACAATTAGCATTTTAATTGTACTGTATAAATGTCTTCATCTGATTACACTATAATTAATACAAACACTGGCGTCTTCTATCCAAAATTTAGAACAATTTTGTTCTAATTCTCTTTCCAGAAAATTAAACAAATTCATATTGACATACTTCACTGATCTTCAAGGCTTTTCACAGCGGATAATAATAATTTTGAAAAGAAGAATAATACTAATCTGATGATATTTCCACTATCCTTCCGCAAATCAAGTACTTCCCTTTAATTCCATAATTCCCATGGGATCACTTTCCATGGAATTCATCGGATTATTTACCCTCAAAACATTCTCCCATATCTATACCATCCTATCCCAACACAATTAAAATTTCGAGATAAAGCAGTTATTCTAAAACAACTCACCGGCAGCAAATTTGGATTGTTTTGCAACTGTCGTTCCGTCATCCTCCCCGAAAACATTCCCTAAACATTCGTAAAAGTTTACATAGCACTCAGCCACGTGCCAACATCTGCAAAATTCTCAATTAATCACTCCACATTACGCAATAAATCGTCTACCAATAGTTGGAAAAACTCTTTATTCGCCAAAGAACAAAAAAGACTAATCAATTTAAAAAACTGACGCTTTAAACGTCCGAACTTCCGCGCACAATTTCACCTGAACCACCGGAGCACACAGTGAGCGCTCCGAAGTAAAGGCGCACTTATACTGAATAAACTTTCTCTGTCAAGGCGCCGGCTCCAGGCACCCTCGATCCCCTCTCCCCAGCATCCCTCGTAGCGCGCATTCTACTGTAAGCTTTTAGTACACTCAACCATGTACTGAATATAGCTTTTGCCCAGCAAAACAACTGAAAAAACTGTTTAACGACTATTTGATATTAAATTCTTCGTCCACTTAAGTGACTTCTTTCTACACCAGATGTTTTAATTTTTAATTAGTGATGATATTATAATACGATTATGACAGGATCAATTTTCCCTCTCGGATCGCGTAATGAAGATTCAATGGAGGATTTTGTCAAAGGATTATTGAGTATCCGGTATTTTTGTCTCTCTCAACGAATTTCCGTTTCGACCTCTTTTTATGTTTAGTCGTTTAGATTAGTTATATCTTTCATTTAATTTAACAACAAAAATATTGTTCATTTTTGGTGAAGGAAATTGCTGTAAGATTGTCAAGGACTGCGACTTCACCTCGAGGACCACCGAGTAAACTACCCAGATAGGAAAAAATGATTGGGCCGAGCTTGGTCCAAGCTCGGCGGTCGGACTGCCGTGGTTCGGGGCCCGTTGCCACGCCAAGACCGCGCCAGGCCTGGTGGAAGCCTGGGATGATAACATGGGGCCAGGCCTGGCGCCGAATTATAGCCAAGCCTCGTTCCCCGAACTTCGGCCAAACCTGGATTTATCATTCGACCCAACAACTTTTAATTATAATTCATTGATTAATCGAGCGGCATAAAAAGGATATTGATTGACGTTACTTAGGGACGTAGACATGACAGAATAATTGAATAAAAATACATAAATAAATAACGGATGCTTGGCCAAACCGTGGCAGCCAAGCTACGTACTTTAATTAGTAAATAATTGAAAAAACAAAATTAATGTTTTTGCCATTGATTTTTTTCATTGATTCTTCACTAATTACTTACCCCCAACGCTGTCATGCCTGAAAAACCGATTTTGCTAACTTGAAATATTCGCCGGAACCGGGAATCGAACCTAGAACCCTACGCATACTAATCCTACGCCCTAACCACTAGACTATCGCGGAATTCGTATAAATGATGACTAGAATTGCCTGTATGAATTCCATTACATAATTTTTTAAATATCACGTTTCATTCATTTACGCATTTAAAATCGTATGACTAGAATTCAAACGTAGATTGTGGGGATGAGTTGGGGGAGGGGTCGCGGGTGAGGGGGGGGGGGGCATCGAAAGTGTGAGGAACTTATGAGAAACCGAAATGGATCAGTTAATTTCATCATTTTCTATTGTATTCCAAAAAATTCTGATTTCGCCCTCATGTTTACACCCTCTTATAACATCCTCTGATTATATCCCTTGAGATGTGATCATTATAATTATTTTCTAATGTTTCTCCCTCCTTTTTTTTTAAATTGAAAATGTTATTCTTTATTAATTTGATTGAACTTCAAAAGTCAATCCAAAGAATTCCGACTAAATCCCGATTATTTTAACCTTCTACCCCAAAATTGCAATTGGCAATTGTCTCTGGCCCTGAACTGGTGAGGTCCCGTCAGCCGAGGTCTGGCTACCCGCGGGCCGAGATTGATAATTCAAGCCTGGTCAGCCATGTTCTTCGGACACTTGGCCGTGATCCGGACCAAGCCTGGTTGGCCATACTTTTTGGAAACTCGACCGTCCCTTGGGCCAAGCTGGTGACCCAAGCCTGGTAAGCCATGCTTTTTTAGCTTCGGCCGTCCCTCGGACCAAACTTGGTATACCAAGCCTGGCGAGCCCAGTCTCGTGCCAGTCCTGGCCCGTTTCGTGAACATTGGCATTTCCTACCTGGGTAAGCGATACAGACACGTCCTAAACCCTTGCAGTAGTGTTCCCTCCAACCCCAGGATGAGCCCCACGGCAGTCCAGAATCATGCTGCCTAAGTCAAGTAGGAATGAACGATGGAAACAAGGTTCGATCATGTTTGATCCCGGATTGAAAAAGAGACTGGCTGAGACTCGATATCCAAAATTCAATGAAGCTACAACGAACATTGAAAATAACTGTTTCCAAGGCAGAAGATCCCACCATTGGCGGAGCCTCGATCCAACCTTGGGTGTCATGATTGGAGATTCAACTTTAATTACAAATAAAGAGACAAGAGTCTTGAGCAGCCATGCTATTCCAACCTTAAACCAAGGCTTGATTACATAAGGACGCCCCATGCTTGAATCAGTATACGATTCATCAATGGAAATAAGCTGGATTCAAGGTTTGCTTATCCAGCCTTGATGTGATACCTTGTTCCAGCATTGTTCCCGTCGTCAGGGCAGATTTTTTCTACCTGGAAAGTAGTCTAAGAGAGCCAAAGATAAGAGCCTTTGATAATTTTATCTCACTTTATTCTTTATAATAAACATCTATTTACATTTTACGATAAATTCAAATAGTTATACACGAGGAGATGTTTTAATAAACCGTTTATTTAAACCATACTCTTAGTTAAAAACCAAGAGAGGACTTATACAAGGCAAATAAGAATTATTTCACGTTATAGTGAATTATATTTCTCTTTGCCCTGTAATAACTAAATTAATGTCTAAATATTCGTCGTCTAATTTAATTACGCCTACCCATGGGTCTTTGCATTTTGTCCCCGTTCCTTTGATGGCAGACGGCAGCTATGAAAATAGTCATGAGGGAATACTTATGATGCATTCGACAGTAAACTAAACGGAGATAGGAATATCATAAAAGCTTGTCAAAGTTGATGATGGCCTTGAGCTCTCTAGAATCAAATTCGAAACCCAAATCTATACAGATTAAAAACATATTTTACTTTTTGATTTTAAATGGTTCGTGCCAACGAATCCTGTTAAAACCACGAAAAGAGAATAATTTTCAGCAGCGATTAAAAAAAATTGTTTAAATTAGTTTAGGTTGTTTACTTAAATCTGTCAACATTTAAGCATGAAATATTTGTTGTACTCTGAATTAAAAATTATTGAAAAAATCAGAACAACGTACAGAACCTCGTCAGAAGCCACTGGTTGAGTTGCTCGGTAAACAAATGTTTTTTATAGAGTGCAATGAGATCTAGCACAAAAGCATAAGCAAAACTTGGTGACTATTTTTTTATTCCAAAAATTCAAATTCTTGTAATATACTACACTGTACATCGTATTGTATCAATTTCCAGGCCTCACGTATATCTTTTCGGGCCACCCCCCGACCCCGCTGTACAGCATTCGCCAAAGACCAAGGAAAAACCTCACCCTGAGGGGAAAACCGTGGCCAGGTACAGTCGTCTCTGTTACGAGACTACCGCTCGGCAGTGAATCGTGAGATCAGAGTGCTACAAATTTTTACAAATATTGTATCATTTTTAGGGCGTAAATTATGGGTTTAAAAGGGTAAATTATGTTTTGAAATCTCGTGATTCACGAGAATAATTTGTTGTGTGAGAATAGCGTATAGGAGGTGGCATAACAAAGCCTTTTTTACATGATCTCTCGTATTCTCTTTCCATGTCTCTCGCGAAACTCGCTCCTCAAAACCTCATTGCGGAGTTTCCATATTTTCTCTCAGCATAGAAAAATGATAAAAGCCTTTTAGGCAGAAAAATATGAACACGTCCAAAAAAATCCATTATCGGTCATTACTGCGTAACCATTGATGGCATCATTACTCTGACCCTCCGGAAATTATTCTTTGTTACCTCACAAAGGCTAAATGGAAGACAATACCTTGGCAAATAATGATAGCGCTGAGGCGTCAACATTTCCAGCTCTGGGAATATAAAAAGTGCACTTAACAATCTACATCAAGTTTACTGGTATACGCATCATGAATATCCATGTGTTATACGAAATTATTCGCACTGTCGCGGTAAAGGGCCTGTAAATTACTCACGTATACGACACTCCGGGGTTTCTGCACGCTTTTAACTGGAAAATCCAATGAAACTCATCAGACGTCTTCATCACATTTCACACGTAAGACGACTCCCTGAGGTATAGTTTGGGAAGGAAATGGTGGTGATACTGTGCTCTCGAAAAAAATTGAAATTCATTTCCTGAGGATGTTGAGCATTGCCTCATCAGGTGAAGTATGCATTAACTAACCTGGGAGCTTTGGGGGATTGGCGCCCGTTGTTTAATTATACATGCGAAAAGAATGGGATATTTTTTTCCTATTGAAAACCACCAGGGACGTAAACTTGCCAAACGTTCACATTTGCTCTCTAACGTAGTCATTATGAAGATAAATAAATATTGAGAATATTAGAAAATGATAAAGTCAGTCAAAAAAAAATACTGTGAAATACCGTAAAAGCTACCCGTCGCTGTAGCGAAAAGTAATACCGTGGAAAGTAAATTTTAATGTTTTGTTACATTGTTCAAACATTCTTGCTGGTATTTTAAGGGTAATCGTTTATTCAAGCAAATTTTTTCATTACATTCTTTCCTGAGTTGACACCATCTACAATCCAGCACTTTCGAATTGGATTTTGAATATCTTAAAAAATTTATTTTTTAAATAATTTTTTCAGGATTGCAATTTCAAATAAATTAGTTCGCCACATTCCGACTTTTAGTTCCAAACAAACAATGCGATTCGATGGTTTTTTTAATCACCTTATTTTTATGGAACTGTAACTTCCGAGAATGAGGACAACTTCTGGGAAGGAATCCCTTCCCCACAAAATAAAAGGAAACAAGCAGACGATAGGCACTCTATATGAAATGTAATTCACTTCTCAAATGGAAATTAATACATTTCTGTAACGTACAATATCTCGAGAGAAGGAGAAATGTTTTTTTTGTAGTTATGGCTTTGAAGAGCTCTAGAACGCTAATGGAAACAACAGTCTCAATCCCTCTCGTGTAATTAAAGTCTATGAGATAAACAGGAGAGTTTGCTCGGTGAAAAATTCCCACGGAATTAATGTTTGCTGGATGCAATGGGTTCAGTGAGAGTGTCTTTTAAAAATCCTTTGCATGCAGATGTCAAAATGAAAACAAATTAAATTAAAGTGAAGTGTTCTTCAAAAATCTCCATTTTATTCTGTTTATCCGTTGTTAGTATAATGAAAGAAGCGAGTATTGCAGAAGTCATTTCAAATAAAACGATTGTTTTTCTTTTTTACATGTAAAATCTGATTCTTCTAGGAGTCCATGGTTTTTTATTCTCACAATGGACAAAATTTTATGATTGAAATTGTACCGAAGCATGTGAATGAGTTTTGTTGGGGAGAGCTGGCCATTTCCCTGCGATAGTAAAACTTTCAACTTTTGTGAGCGAGTAACAATAGACGATAAAAAAATAGGAGTATTGAAATCGACTTTTTTATTTGCCGCGTCCAGTATTTTTACGGTTTTTACTCGCTGATAAAAGTTCAATAATGGGTACTTTGGATGACCAGAAGGGGTGAAACACTCTTGACGATTTCTTCCGCACAATTACGAATAATTGCAATATATTCCGTGAGCTCGTTTGCATCAGATCAGTTTATTTTTAGAATAATGATCGAATGTTCCAGATAATAACACACGGTTTAATTTCGTAGTTCGTAAATAACTTCCTGATTCGATATTCTGAGGTTTATAGGATGGTTGATTAATAACATGAGTATAATTAGAAATTGCACTTTTATGAAGTTACAGTATAAATACTAAAGTTGCGCATTCAATATGATGACAAGAAAAATCGTCCAGAAGTGTTTGAAGGAAAAGTCTCAACAGAACATTCGTATACGAGAAATAATTCGGCTAACTTTGCTATAATTGTCCGAGGACAATAAACCTGAAGGAGAGTATGAAACAAATAGTCGAAGCATTGCATAAAGTAACCTGGACTGTAATGTACTACTCCAAACGAATTTGAACTTTGAATAAATTTGTTCAACAAGTCTAAAAAAAATTTTCTGACGTGTTAGAAATTCCGTAAAACGTCACAATTTTTCTCAAAAGCCGTTGCTTTTGCACTGACTGGAGGAAAACCCCACAATTTTGCTAGGGTTTCACTGGGTGCAAATGAATTTTTCACTAAACACAATTTAATAACTTATAATAAAAAATAAAATCCTCAATCTCACATTTTTCTTGTTTTTACATACAATAATCCAGAAGGGAATGGTTTGGACTTCTTTCCTAGTACCCAGCAGTAGAATAGTTCCTCGAGCTATTCTTTTCAACAGCCTTCGCTGTTTAATGTCCTGGGGAGAATAGCACTTGGCCCCTATTTGCAAGGGTTCGTATTTTCCTTGTATTCTTTTCGTCAAGGGTTCTTTATGAAGAATCAGATTGCATGCAGTATATTTCATTTCTTCCATTGCTTACTGAATGCGCCAGGAAATGAAGCCAATACAAAAAATGTGAAATTAAGACGCTCCAAGGTTATTGTACAAATTCAAGATATGGAGATTCAGTTTTGTTTTCTTTATCCCATCCCTTTGATGTTACGCAAATGGCCAATCATGTAGTTCATGACATTCTATAGCATTGCTATTAAATCTTTTCATAGTTTTTAACCGTTTTCGCTTAAATACTGTTTTGGGGGTTAAAATGGTTTTTGACTCGTGGGATTATATCACTCGTCTCCGGCTCGTAGTATAAACCTCCCACTCGCCAACAAACGTTTTTTTTTCACTTCTTACGAAATATATTATTAGTTAACGGGTTTTTTTTTATTTTAATGATTGAAATTTGGCAGAAAAACGTTAAATTAAAATATATTTTTTGAATCCTCTTTTTATCGTTTTCTTGTTTTTCATATATCACATTCCTGGGAATTTTAATCCTTACAATAAAAAAACCGTTAAATAAATTTTTTTTTTACATTTTTCCCGGAATCTGCCAATTTTTTCCCACCGACCCTCCAAAGGAAGTCGGGAAGTCGGGACTACCTAACATCCTCTATAGAGGAATAGTTTTGCCGAATTTCTGCCAGGAATATTTTTGCTGAACATTTAAATAGGAAATTTGTGAACACTAACTAAATTTCCAATAGTATTGAATTGTTTTGTGAATTTGTTAGGATCTTCTATGAGTTTTTGTATGAATATTCAAACTTGTGTTTCTTTTACACTGTTAGAAAAAAATGGAATTCTGTGAGCAATTTATTACTAATTTCCAAGACAATGACATTGAATTCAATTTAGGGGTAACAAATTTATGAAACTGCTGAAAATTTAGTTAAATTCCCGAATTTTCAGCACCATAAATACGATAATGTCTCAATGTTCTTGAATTTCCAAAGGAGTAAAAATATTCAGTGCAGAATGACAATGAATATTTGTCCTTTCATGTAAAAGGATAAAATTGAATCGATTTAATTTATCCTTAATATGCCTCGAACTCGGATGAGCGGAGGAAGAAGAATATTTTTCCAATATCTGCTTGGGAAAGTCCCCGGGGACTTCCCCCTAGAGAAATTCTGTTCTGAACCTTCCCTTAAAAAATATTTCCAATACATGCGCTGCTATAATTTTCCTCTCGTCGATAGTTTTTTACAATAAAAAATCCTTTAACGCCCTCTACAAGTTAATTATTTGCAAGCCGTGCTCAACCTTCACTAGCCCTCCACGGGCTCAGTTTTATGGCGCGAAGTTTATCCATCTTACCTGAGAAGGCTGAGAGTGTCTTATCTACTACAAGCATGCTTCTAACCTTTTCACCAAGCAGAAATGAGCATTTCTCGTGAAATCAGTTCCGTAGTAGAACGTCCACTACTCAAATCGTTGCACTTATTCAAGGCGATTTAATCCAAAGTTTGGAAGTTATGGTTGTTTTTCTCAACTTAAATATCTCACCGTTGATGTTTAATCATTCAAGTACATTTTGCACTATATACTGTTTCACTTCCTAAAATAAGTGTCAATATCTTGAAATAATTGGCATTGGTGTGTGTATCTAAAATTAATTGACTGTCACTAATCCAAAAACTATTAATTTACGCAAGTCTTTGTGTAATTATTTTTAAAATTAAGTGAAGTGACATGAAGTGACATCATTTTCCTACAATAAATTAGCCCGGCATCTTTGCCAGTGAAGTCACCCTGGCTAACCCCTGGTTTGAAATTGGGATGCCTGTCGATTAAAGAATCGAGTTTCTCAGTATGTCGATTAACATTCAAGTGCAGTTAGATTTAGATCTCAGCCGATGGAATCCAAAATGAATCGATTTCATGGAAAGTCAATTGCTGACGAATTTGGGATGGGCAAATAACCGAGAAGGTCAAAGTAATCGATTATGGAAGAACCCTTGAGGGCGGACATGCAATTTGCCCATATGCAATTTCCAGGCAATCGACTTCCCATGAAATCACTCGAATGCTAATTGAATGGCTCAGTATATCGATCGATTTGAATCTCAGCCGATGGAGTCGAAACTGAATCGATTTCATGGGAAGTCGATTGCCTGGGAATTTCCGACAGGAAAAACGCGTGTCTGAGCTCAAGGGGTCTTCCCCAGAGATGCCCCTCTCGATCATTTTGCCCATCCGAAATTCTCCAGTAATCGACTTCCCATGTAATCGATTCATTTTCGATTCCATCCATTGAGATCCAAATCGAACGCCACTCGAATCCTGATCGACATAGTGAGCGCCTCGATTTTTTAATCGACGGGTTCGTGAGGGTATGCCAATAGCTTGAAACAAACGTGGGATAATATTATTTGACACACAATTAATTATTAAGCGAGCATGAAATGCGATGATCATTTCAGATCAATATATTTAACAGTACAATCCTGCTAGTGAGTAAGTTCATTCCAAATCCTTGATTACATTTACAGTGCTTATTCTCGATATGAAAGCGTATTGTTGGAATCCAAGAGATAGAGATTCAGCTACTTTGACGTGAACCTTTTGATCCTATTCATATCTCCAGTCACAGAGAAAAGAAATTGATACTGCATTGTGCAGTTCTGGATATTGTGGAAGCCAAGGGCTACCAAACTACATACAGATATGTATGTAAATATCCATATCAGTTACGTAACATGCACTATTCGATGTCGACAAAACAAACAGAGGTTTGAAAGGGTAAATTTGGATACCGTCATACGAACAATGAATTTCATTTGCTACCAACGTTTCACCTAAATTGCATCTGCATTCACGTGAGTTGACTACTGCAAGTTGTGTTTTATTTAATTTCGTTTGTGTGAGGGAAATCATTTTAAACGTTTGATTATGTTAGAGAAGTTAGCCTCTATGTTTTGAAATTGAGAAAAGGCAATGTCTAAAGTTTGCTGAATGGAAAATTTACATGCGTAATGATACCGAAAGTAGTTAAATTCAAACTGGAAAATTCAATCTCGGTTTTCACAATTATTCTATATGAATCATTTTGCAAATATGTAAAAAATTTCTGATGAATAAAATCTAATGCTGTAAAACCCATCGACGTGTTGGCATAACAATATTTTCAAATCATAGATACGACTCTCTTAGATTAACAAAAGATTTTTCAGACTCATGACTTTCCTGCAGCCCAGGCGTAAGGTAAACTTCAATTCCTTTCGTGCGTATTGAATTAAATTGCATTGAATTTCAAATGAAGAAGCCAACAGGTTCCGTTCCATGATTAAATTCATTCCAATGTCCGCAAACACTTTGATAATATCATTCACAGATGCCAATAGCTGTCCATTTCAGAGATTGGCTAGTTATTGTGCAATATTTTTACAAACAATGTCAATCACCAAATGACCCGAAATTTACTGTCTCATTATTGAACGATGCTCATCAATTATTCTGCAAATATGTTTTGATAGCTTCATCCAGAGCTAGCATAACAAAAAAGTGCCGTCCCGTGTTTGGCTGGTGAGCGCTCCTTTGACGAGACGCCCATCACTCTGATGTATTCCAGACACGAGATTAATCTTCACTGCACCCACTCACTCTCCCAATTTATGTAAATTACAAGCGGGAGTTTCAACGGAGCTACATATTACTGAATATTAATGAATTTCTGCAAAAGATGGCTGCCTCAGTGTTCCATCGATTCAGATTGAAATAAAATGATCGATTGTAGCCTTCTCAACTCTCACAATTAATCGAGTACTCATGGAGTACTCGATTAATTGTGAGAGTTGAGAAGGCTCGTACAATAAGTACTTGCAAGTACTGCTGCTATCTTCAGCCCGTGTCGAAAAGTGCCTTTTCGTTTACTAATAAACAAAAAATGGCATAGTTCGCCACTCCCTGAACGTAACATACAAAAACTAACAAAAAATATAGTTCGCGTACACGTACGTCGGACTTATATCCAATTGTACTATTATCTATTGTAAAATGCAATAATTGTTACAAGAAAAACTTCCTCCAAGAGTTTCTCCACAAATTTTCCTGAGTACTTCGATTGTTTTTTCTATGCAGCAGCTCTCGCATTAGTGAGAGCTGACCACGCAGCATTCCCCTATTATCATGATCATGAA
>JAPYZM010002216.1:0-14661 GCA_030522845.1 Psyttalia concolor
TGATATAAACCTCCCACTCGCCAAAAACCATTTTTTTTTCACTTGTTACGAAATATACTATTTCATCACGCTGTGTCGGAAAAGTAACTTTTCAGTCACGCTCCGCTTCTCGTCGAGTGATTGAAAAGTCCTTTTTCGACACATTGAGATGAAAAATATTGTTCGTAACACGTGAAAAAAGTGGTTTTTGACTTATTACGAAATATACTATTTTGGTAAATATGTAATGTTTTAGGGGACTTTTGGGGAGTTCGATGAGAGAGCCCTCAATGGAATTACCCAACGAATTATTATTTAGTTATTCATGCGGCCTATGAGATTTATAAATGAATTGATAATTTTGTTTTAATGATGAAAATTGTGAGAGAGGGAATTATCATGTTTAAGTGGGTAGAAGGTATTAAATATTGAAAAATTTGCAAAGTTGAGAATTATTTATTAGTTGTAGACTGTAGGATTAACCAATTCAGGCATACGATTATTTATTTTTTCATTTTTCTCTTGGATTATGATTTTTTTTATTTAGAAACATTAAAGAGGTTTGAATTGAATGTTCGCATGAATTATTCATACCAACTCTGGGATTTAAGTTCTTCAATTGAATAGGCTGTTCAGTTCAGTTGTTAATTTTGATGACTATCTTTAAAAATTGTGAAATTGATTCTGATTTCTAAACGGTTAAAACCCATCTTAAAAATCCAGTCTATGAAAATTTAATATTGTTAAATACTGAGTGATAATTGAATACTTGCCGCTCGTAATATAACCCGCATTTTTTTCATTGATTTTGAGCGAAGGAACAAAATCCCCTTCCATTAAAACTTCAATTTGGTTTTTTCTTTCATACATCATACGTTCTCAGTTATAAAAGAAACTCTCCACGACTAGAAATCCTTTCCCAATGGTTACCCTTTTTTTCCCCACCAGATTTCTATCAGTCTCAATTCTCCGCACACAAGCCTGCCCTTTCTGTCCGTCTACAATAAAGATCCGAAATGATAAAAATTAGTGTTGAAGACACCGAGGGAATAGAATTGAGACCTGCATAATTGATATGAAGATGTCATTCAACAACAATGAAATGTGAATAACAGATTTCATTCCAATTCCTTCCTCATCATTATTTATGTTACACTAATTTTACTTTAGAAAAGCAAATGTAACATTCAGCATTAAAAAATAAAATATTCAAAATAATCTTATTAATGACAATCAGACTGCAATGATTCGGTAGACAGTAAGATCATATTGAGTGAAGCACAAGGGAAAATTGACATATATTGCCACAATAACAAATTTTAATTACGATTATTAATTTGATTATGATTTGTTAATTTTTTTATTGTATCTACCCAGCCCACAATTTACCGGTAAATTACCGAATATTTACCGGTCTTACCCGGGACTTTTACATGGTATCGGTAAAAATTGTTCCTTGGGTAGCAATCGAAAATTAAAAAGTATAAAATATTTAATTGCCTTATTCAATGTTTAGGTAAATTTATTAGTTTCTTTTTCAATATAACATCAAAAATGATATTCTTTTTTATGTGAATAATCAGTCAGCATCAAATACCCACGTAATACGTCACTGCAAGATCGTTCCGGTATTCAACAATTCCCGCACTGCTGAATTGTAAACCCGATGACTGTGTAAATGAGCCACCCAGTGGAAATTCGAGGAGAAACAATCAAATGACGTGTGAGCATCGAGTCTCACGGTACTTCTTCTCATCAGACGGAAATATCGCGTAAGCCAGTGATAACTTTCTACACGGAGAACTCCGCGTGAGGCGACGTTTTGTTAGCTGACGAGTCAAGATAGTGTCAAGTATTTTTACTCAATGCTTTGATGGATATTGAAGAGACACCTTTGAAAATGTTATGACCTTTTTCAAGTGCTAGATGCGTCAGGCGTATTGCGCTTGCGGGATTTTAAACATTGTTGATGTGACTCGTTATTTCGAGAGTAGCATTCTCTTGAAATGTATGAAAGGATTTTCATCGGCGATCATCAGTTTCTCCTTACGGTTTTCTATAAAAAATCATAGGAGGCTTAGGAATATTTTAAGTTTATCTTTACTGGAAAAATGTATTTCTTAATTTTGTTTTATGTTAATTGTCAAAATATATTAACACATATCTATTTATGTGAAATGCTTTATTTTATTTTATAAGGAAGAGTGTACAATATTTTAAATGTTAAAAAAAATTTCAAGGTGAGAATCGATCAGAAATTACAATCGTAGATTTATAGGGATTCAAATTCATTCGGAAAAAGAAGATGCTTCCGAGATGAGCCCTAATTCAAGGATTACTTCGAAATAAAACACAATTCTGCTCATAATTTAATTATTTTATTGCAGTTCGTTATTCAGCGTAATCAAGTAAATACTCCATTCCCTCACTGACACAATCATCTAAACCATAATTCGATTAAATAAATACTCATGTATAGCCTCTAGGATAAAAATAATCGTAACGAAATCGGTTATTATGTGTCAGAAGTAATACCGCATTAAATATCTGAAATACAATAAATTCCATCAATCGACGATTCAGAAATTCGAAGACTCCTTCCGTCCTCAAATCACCAAAAAAAATCGTTCCAATCGCCTGATTACGATGGACATCTCTCTTATTACATCATTCATATGCTACAATTCCTCTCAATCATTAATCCCCCATGATAATTTATCGAGCTCGTGATTTTTGCGCTCTCAACAATCAATTCAATTTTGGTTTTTCACTCGTTAACTTATTTAAGACTGGGTTCATATGTTGTGCAACTGCGTGAAGAATAGTCCCTTTCCCATTTATACATATTCACAAATTTCCTCAACTCGACTAAGCTGTCGCACAAATGTTGAAAAATCCTCGTCATGTCCACCGAATGCAACATCTACATAAAAACTAATTAACAATAAAGCAATTTGTCGAAATTGTTCCATAAACAGCGAAGCCATGATTTCCGGAATGCCAATATCTTTTTCAACAATTTTATTTTACTTATTATACATTGGATTTTGTCATAATCGTTTTTTTTACGAGAATATGCTTTATCTTTCGAACAATATATAGGATTTGAATAAATATACATGCACCTGATTATTATCGTCAAATGATCTGGTGCACAGAGTTTATTGGCCTGTAGAATTTGTCAATTCATTTAGATCGATGAGTAGTAGTATCTGATTATCTATCCTATCAAGGTGTACTTTTTCAGCACATAATTTTTCTCTCCTCTCACTCTCTCTCTCTCTCTCTATGTACGGATAATACACGTAATATTGTCCTGTTACATTTAATGACCAGTAGAGATGGATTGCCATCTACATTTCGGGTTGATTACTTTATTGCTCATTGAATTATTCGTTAGTATTGATTCCCAATACCAAACAAATCGTACTCTTCCAACAAAATTATTTATTTTTTTCGCCGATTTTTAATGAAGATTTCATCTAGATTGTGCGTAAAATATTCAATCATCTCTTTTACAATTCCTTTTTCTCACAAAATACTCAAAGTCCAATTGTTTGATATTCAGAGTCATTTAAACACTTTATCAAGTGATTCATCACCTAATGCTACAGGAAATGTGTCTGATCCCTCCGTGTGCCTCCTAAATTGCTGATATTCATCTAGACTACATCTACCGTGATAATTAATAGATAATCTTTCTCTCATTAAATTGATATAATACAAATATTTAATTCCACTACAGGAAAAAAAACACCTAAATGCCAGCACGAGTCGTTCAAAATATATTTTTCTCCATATTTTTCTTTATGATCATGATTTTTCGATAATACGTAGGTCATTTCAAACAGTCAAATCGACTAGTACAGTTCTATTTAATAACCTCGAATTGCTTTAAATTTTTCAATAGAACGAGGAACAATTGATTATTTTGAAACATACAATTCAAAAGGGAACATGCTTGAGAAAAGGAACAATCTTCAGAAAAATAATAATAAACAAATTCTCAGACTGAGGATTCACATGAGTATCGCAATTCACAATTTCTCTCCTCAACATTTTAAATAACATAATTCACCAGAATTACATCAGAGCATTAAAACGAACGAACATTAATCGATTATCCTATAAATTATAACATGATTTATTCCTTTCATTTCTATACATATATAATATTTATATTCAAACGCCTGTACATATTAGTCTGCACGTGTAATGTATAACGTGTACAACAAGATGATTCTATGATATCTGCGTAGATAATACTTGTACCTCCAACCGTCCACCGGCTTAATGGAAATTATTGCAAGAAAATAGTGATAATAATGGAAAAGAACGTAAAATAATAATGTACAACAAATATATCCTACATATATCCTCCTCACATGGACAATTATTCCGATGAAAACAATTGTAAAAAAAACTTGATTTCTCAACATGCGCATTCAACAAAATATTTTCTTCATTTTAAGAAAAATTATATTTCACATTGGGACTTGTAGAAGTCTCAACTTATCAACCATAAATTTTGAAAGTTCAAAGATCTTAAATTGAGACGCGAAAGATTTGCGAAAGTCTCAAGGCTTTCAAAGATTGTAAATTTGCAAAATTCGACTTTTAGGCCTTAAGTGGGAACTTGAAGATTTCAAGTGGAGATTGGAAAATCTCAAGTGGGAACTAAAGTCGACGTTTCCAATTAAAATATTTCCGAGACTCAATTTGAAACTTGAAAATGTCAAAATTGATCTATCTGCAAAACTCAACTTCATTCGCAAGTTATCATCTCGAAAATTTCAACATAATTTCGGAATACAAAATATACTCAATTGTATTTCACCCTCGATTCTCCCATTTCCGGATAAAAAAAAATTATTATTGCAGTAATTCTCATGAACATCGCAGTGAGAACTATAAATCATGACTTTTTATATCGTGATCTTAATCCCAACAATATCTTTGGCAGACACGCACGCTTCTACTGTGGCCAATAGCGCAATGGATAAACTCGATTTGCAGACACGCTCTAATAATAAACACAGCGCCTGAGGCGCGCATCCCAATCTCAATGAAACACATGATTTTTTTTTCTTTTTTTTTCTTTTTTATGCAACTGTTTGCGATCATCGATCATTCACTAAGCACTCTCGGCCTTGTTACATGTGGGGATTTTATACACATGCTAAGAATGATGGTTTCGTGGCTATTGATACGAATTTAATGGAACGATGATCCTTGATATCTTCTCGATGGTGGATTGATTTTGAGGGTAAGGCAGAACAGGAGAGAACTGTTGATGCGAGTCAATGAAAGAAAGCCGGACACATTTTGTAGGCATATTACACAGTATTTACAATATTGGTGCTCCATGATGTTTCTTTAATTCCAACTGGAGTCCTGAAATGGAAAATTTCATTTTGTTGTCATTTAAAATTTGTATTTTTCAGTCATAATAATTTATGATTGGCATAGAAATCCGTTGTTTCTAAAAGATTATGTTTCATTGGTACATTAGATTAGAAAAATTTTTGTAATCGAAAGGTTCAGAGTTCGAATTCGAACCAAGGCCATTATGCTTTTCTTTTTTTGTTTTTTTTTTTTGTATTGCAAGGTTTAGGGTTCCAACACTTTTGGAACACAACTCATTTGGCACACCATAATCTCTCATGCAGCTGTAATCATGAAAATCAATTAGTGAATAATTTCCAATCACCAAGAAAAAAACACAAAAGTTAATCGAGCATGACAAAGATATAATGACAGCACAATATTAATGGAAGTTAGATAATAGTTAGACAATAAGTACCTATTCCTAGTCCTTTCACAGGGCACCAAAGGGATCAAGTTGAACCGCATTACCCTGGGGCTGATTTGATTGGGGCGGTTGTTGTTGAATTGTTGCTCCCATCATAGGGTTACTACCTGGCATCATCATGGGTGCATTACCGCCAGCCACCATCATCCCACCAGGGGCGGCTGGTGCACCTGGCATACCAGCCATCATCGGCCTCATACCCTGCATTCCCATTGGCATACCTTGCATACCCTATGCAGAAGGCGAGAGGCCACGAGTAATATAATTTCCTTAGTTTTTAATTACAAAAGTGCCAAAACCAATATTAATCAAGTTGATTGTCAATATCATAAATATTACGGTAACTACAAAGACATTTTGTAAAACATTTTTAATTCTCTTACTTGTCTGCAGATAAATTAATCAACTGATGGTAATAAAAGAAAAAAAAATGTGATCAATTGTTGCATTCATCGATGAGTTAGTCGCCTTATTAATCAATTCATCAATCAATATTAATGTAATTAGTTACTCTACCAGAAGGAACTGTCAGCAAACGTGTAAAAATGTGCTCAAGGGGGTATTCATGAAAATTCATTTGTATGAACGAGGGAGTAGGATAAAAAATAAAAGTGCTATGAGACTCACCAGTGGTGTGGACTGAGTGGGAAAGCCAAAAGTGGTAGTTGGAGGAAGTTGCGTCATTCCTTGGCCCTGCAACAGCCGGCAACATGCCATATGCCGTGCCATGCATCAAACTAAATATGCCAATATGATAAAACTAAAATCGAAAATCTAAAAAATTCTCTCCAGCCTCGATTATTCGGTTCAATTCTCGTTCGGTTTTTAAAGCTCGCTAAAAGAGGGTGAAGAAGCCTGTGCTCAACTCATTAAGTATTCATCCGTAGGGAAATTTCGATGTCTTTCAACGGAAAGTACTCGAGTACTTCCAGAAATCTCCAAGACCAATAAATCATTTTTTTTCGGTTGTTGTTTCGAGTTGTTTGTGGTATTTGCACAAAACTGATTGTAAAACTATTTGTAAACATCTAACGTGCTCGGATTGTGATGAAGACTGTGGTATTTTATTCTCACCATTGGTCGATATCCGGCACCAGTGGTAGCTGCCATCGGTTGAGGTGTCCATCCAGCAGGTCCTCCAGTTTTCGCTGTATTTTTCGGTGAGTTCCACTGCATTCCCCTGTGCCATAAAAAGTTATTTAATTGAAAGTTTTCGAGTTCACAACCCAGTGGAGATATCTTTATTTTTTTTCCTGTTAATCAAAGGTTCAGAATTCGAAGCCCAATCAGAGAATGCTTTTCCTTTTTTTCGCTTTTTAATGGAGAGATTAAAATTTCGGATACTTCGTCACTGATAAAGAAGTAATACTAATCAGAATAGAAATTCGCGGTTGAGAATGTCAAGGTGAAATACGTAGATGTAGCTTGAAAATTTTTTTTTAAATCAACTTACTTGACTTGAGGCTGTGCACTCTTGTTGATGCTAAGATTCTGCGCAAGGCTCGCCAAACTACTATCGAGATCTCCAGTCAGTACTTTGCTCCCTCCAGTAGACGTCCCAGTTTGTCCAGCAGCTGAAACGTTATTAGCTCCAGACACAGTCGTAGAAGATGGCATTAACACCGAGCCCACACCATCGAAACCTAAGCAATAGCTGGATTAACGCACAAGCCGAGAAAGCAGTATGTCCCACAAAAAAAAACACAAAAAAACACCTCCAAGGACTCATTGTAATCATTGTGACTGCAATTAGCCAACTACTCGTGACAGTGCGAGTTATAATGAAATTCAGTCGTGAATCCAATCCGTATCTCAAAGAAGAACAGATCATACACCCACAATCAGAGACATGAAGTTATCGATTCCTCCCAATAAAATTATTACTGAGTTACTCATGGTATTGGGGCTGGGCTCGATGCCATCAGTATTAGAACATAAGTGCGTTAAAATAGTTGAGAGCGATTAAATGAAAATATTCATGCAAAATGAACTGAAGTTAAAGCGTCAAATGTGTGAATGAAAAAAGGCAATCCAAGTTTATTTATGCTTGAGTCAAATGAGGAAAACCATTAAGAAAATCTACAGATTTATCATTAATAGTGAAGATGCATTGTCCGATTTGAGGCTGAATTTAGTCAATAGCAGTCGATGAATTTCTCTTCACAAAACTCAAGAATAAATCTGGTTAATTCCCGTCACCTGCCATTGGCTGCTTGACCGGAGAGCCGTATCCAACGGGTACTTGGGTAGTAGGAACACCATAACCGGTTACAGTACCGACAACGGTTTGTCCAGTTCCCGCTTGTACACCACCACCAGTCACGTCAAACACTCCAAAGCCTTGCTGTTGTGTTAATTGCTGTTGTGTTAATTGTTGTACGTGAGGTGGTTGTTGCACAGCGGGTGACGGACGAGACGGAGACCCACCCAGAGCCATACGTATACTATCATTCAAATCGTCGAATGCACTTTTACTAGATGTTCCACCACTGGGTGATACTGCACGTGGTGTATCATTGCTACCAGCTGTGGGAGGGGGCGGTCTTGGTGGTGCAGTAGCAGTTGATTTGGCATTGGTACCAGTAATCTGAACACCCGATTGTACACCGGAATAATCCATTTCACTTGTATCATTTTTATTGTCTGCCGATTGACCACCAAATAGATCCGCCTGTCCCCCAGCACTGAAAAGGTCTCCGCCCTTTTGTTGATCTGATGTCGCTGACTGATCGAACAATCCGATGCTCGATGCTGTATTAACCGGTTGGGGAGCGGAAAAATCCGCCATGAAAGGATTAGGTACGGCCGATCCCTGAGCGGCAGCTTGCGCAGAAAGTTCATGTTTTCACTAATTTTTTTTCCTTCTTTTTGGGTTTTTTTTTCTTTTAGTTTCATTTTGAGGTAGGACGATTGAGGTCGAGTTGAGAAGACAGGTCACGAGGTTATTGACTTTAAAGAAATTCTAATGCGAAATGATACAACAATAGAATATTCCTGATCGCACTAATAGAACATTAGAACACCCGATTCCTCCTGGCATTCTCAGTGAAGATTTTTTTTTTATAATCACTAATGCAGATGCTAATTCTAGGTCTGTATGAGAATGAAAATGAATGAGAATTATGAACATTCAACCAACTGTTGTTCAGAATTGGTAGTTTATGGAAAAATCAAGAATATTCACTTTCCAACCGTGAATTTGGGATTTCAAAGGTTTTAACATTGAAAACCCCTCTCAAAATGGCTAACTAATTACGTTTCTCAGTCCAAGCATTTTCATAAATGCATCGGGCTACCTCAAAATTCATAAATTGTCCAATTATAAAATCCAATCATTCGGTGTAAAGCTGCATATTTGTATGTAACATGAGAGAGTACCTCGTCGAGTTGAAAATGTTTGAAAAATATAGTGTTAGTTGAAAATTTGTATAGTGTTATTACAATTGTGCTTGTAAAGCTCATAACAAAACCTAAAAGACCTCTTGTATCTGTACAGAATTATGTACAGATATGGAATTATCATGAGCATACTTACTCGCCTGTTGATCTTGACCACCGAATACGGACGAGAAGTTGTTATCTGTAACAAAGTTATTACTTGCTGGCGGTGTTGGTGCGACGAAACCTACGAAAATAAATGAACAAAAGAAAAATAAAAACGTATGGGTGCGGTAACGTATAAACTAAGTACAGTGCTTTGATTAAGTAGTGAGTGGTCGAATTTAGACATTGTTTATTTACCATTACCGTTGGCCATCCACATATTGTTTCCTGGAGGGCCTGCCTGGGCTGGAGCGCCAGGTTGAGGAGCTCCGAACATATCCGCAAAGGGATTACCCGCCAGTTGGAGCAAATCGTCTGAAGCCTTCTGAGCCTGAAAATAAGGATTTCACAATTGTGAGACAATCTTAACAGAAAATTTTTTTTGTCAACATGAATTATCTCATGTCGAATGAAAAAAACCGTATCCAAAGAATGCCCTAATATATCGAGAAATTGATGAATGGAAAAATCTCTAATAAAGTGATATTCAAGGTTTTGTCTTCATACCTCATTAGCAGATGCAGAACTAAATAAATCAACAATTGGTTGATTTCCACCCGTTGGTGAAGCAAGGAATGGATTGGTACTGGGTCCTCCAGATGGTGACTGTACCTTTGCCTAAAATAAAAATAATTTATTGAAAAAGACGAAACCAATTCAGCCACGTCGTTTTTGCGGAATGAATCTTATGGACTTAGAATTACTCCATTTCTTCTATTAATTGAAAAACGAACACTATTTTTTACATCAGAAGAAATTGAAAATAATATTTTCTGTAAGAAACTTCCGGTGCTTTGAAAATTTTTTGATTATCATCGTTAATCGCCTCACCTTGTACTGATTCATGGCAGCTTCCTCCTCAGCAAGTGCCTGTTGCCTCAAAGCCTCATCAATATGTCCATTCCCAGTCTGATCGAGACGTGCATTGCTAGCTGCTGTTCCGAACGCCGTACTGGTGGAAGATAGTGCGGACACTCCCGACTTAACATTCGTTCTATTGCTGCTTTTGGGGGCAATGATGGGGGTTGCGGTTTTTTTTTGTGTACGGATAAACGGGAATGGCCGATTCGATAATCCAGAATAGATTTTTTTTTTCGGATGATCAAGGATTTGTTACGGGATATGTTGATAATTTTGAAAATTAAAAAGGAGAAAGACAAACAAAAAACAAAGAAAAATTGTGTAGTACGTATAGATGCAAAAAATACATTGAAAAATTATGGATAAAGTATGGGATGCGTGTCTGTGTGTAAGTCTCGCGAGTGTATTTAAATCGATAAACGACGTGCAAATGAAATACTATTGCATTTAATTGATAGTCTTGATTGATATCTTGAGTTTTTTTATAGCCTGACCAATATTTACTGTAGAGTACAACTTTCTAAATGCATTATTACTTTGGTAATTCTATTTATGAACATGCCACGTGGTTACAAATTGATACAATAGCGATTTGCCACACACAAACACGAATTTATAAGGATATTTAGGGTAAAATGGACACACTCGACTTTTCATTTAACTGAACACTGCATGAATGGAAAATTTAAAAAACTAAGTTTCACTTAGTTCTTATTTGTTTGACGATGCTATAAATGACAGGAATTAAAAAATCATCTAGTTTCTGGTATCAAAGTGATCTACAGAAGAAATTTGAAAGTATTTGAGATAATAAATTTAATCAAGGAAATGTTCTCGTTCAATGCGCAAAAATCTCCCCTGTTCCTCTCAATTTTCTAATTAAAAAAATTATTTACCAAAGAATTCAAGCGTCCAATTAATACCGACGTTTTACTAAGAAAATTCCTGTTTTCTGATGTCCATTTTACCCCGAAATTCCTCGTTCACTACACGTGTGATAGTTGTCTTATGTATCTTTCCAACGTGTGACATGAAAAATGTGTACCAACGAAATACAACAGTTTTAAAAGCTCTCACTGCTTTTAATATTCTACGTTTAATCTCAAACGATCTAAATATGTAGACTACGTCATGTTAAACAGTGTAAGCAAAATGAACAACCAAATAAAACTGTAACACTCATTGAGCTCTGATCGACGAAATGTCAAAGTTTCGATCAAACCAGAACCGAAAAAAAAAAAATTAAAATAAATACAAAATCGTGTGAATGAAGGTGAATAGAATCGGCAATGAATACCCTCAAATAATAAATAATAATTAGGTGAGGAGTTTATAAACTCAATAATCGATTAAACTTATCTGACTGATATGAACAGATCAATTTCGCAAATTGATATTAATTTTCGTAGATTCAACACCGCATTTTGTAATCAGTAAAATATTCATGAGCTTTATTAACAAGAAAAGTAGATATACCTGGCGGATTGAGTAGGTGTGTTGGCTGCCGAGCCTTTCTTCCCTTCTAGCGAGGCGAGATGTTGCTCCAAGGCGTCCAGTAGACTGCTCGGTGCCTTTGTCAAGTCAGGAATATCTCCCTTGTCAATGCCAATATTCTGCATCAACAATAGGAAATTTAATCCAGTTGACAAGAGATTAAAAACTTTGAAATATTGAAGATTGCATTATTTACCTCGGCTACTTTGAGAAATTCACCAACTCTATCCATGCGTATTAAGAATTTTTTGTACAAATCCAGTGCATCGCGGCACTGCTTCTTATTCATATCAAAATACTTCTCTGTAATGTTGAAAATTGAAAAATACAAATTAATCAGATTTGCAGAAATAAACGTTCACAGTAAGTTTTAAAAGAGATTTGATTTTTGGTGAAACTCGATTATAGGATTGACATTTTCGGTTATCAAAGAAAAAATTGAAAAAGAAAGACAATTTTGAATGCTCTTTGGTAATGTTCGGCCATTTTGCAAAGATGTTTTATACTTTATTTATGAGCGAGAAATGGATAAAAAAGAAAGTCTGATATATTTTGCTTCGACAATCCAAAAACTGAAAATACCCAAAGGTGTATAGTAGGCCAGAGCTTTACTTTACCCAACTCGTATCCTTCACTTGACTCACCCAATAAATTTATAATTCCGTCGTTATAACACGCAAAGAGTCTTATCAAGTCTCTGAAGAGAAGCATGAAGCACATGCTGATGACACCATTCGTAAGATCATTAGCGGAACAGTCAAATTCAAGTAGAGCATCGAGTTGTGCTTGCAGCACTGGTAATGTCTTGAGTAGTTTCTCGGCATTCATTGTACGTAATGTGCCATCCTCCTTCCTGGAAGAGACAACAAAAATTTACTCCTCTCATCTCACTCATCTCGGAATGCCAGTGATAATGCAGTGGAAAATTTACCCTCTCTTGACTTTGCAGAAATCGAAGGCTACACTTCTGTAAGACATTGCCTTCTCATTCAAGTATTTAGCGTAACGTCTGATAAAAGGTGACATGTCATACCCTAAAGTCGAGAAAAACAAATTAAACCGGGATAAAGTATCGTTGGATAAGGGAATTCATTAATTTCTCGAAGAGTGTTAATGATTAATTTTGCCATTGATTAGCATTAGACACTCACCAACACGTGCTCCTGCTGTTCCCAAACAAAGATAAAATAACCCGAGGTTAGTAAAGTCAGAGACAGGCACATGGAAAAATAAATTAATCGTGTGGTGTTTAATGTTCTCGAGGGGAATTAGATTATTTATTTATTAACTGTTTTTTGTAATCATTTTTAGGGCGACAATTGAGGAATCAATCTCCATGCATTGACAATATGGCCAGGTTGATCGGTATTCATCTCCAATGCCGAGTGCAATTCAATGAGTGATGACAGAGAATTGAGCGGATGAATATGTAGACGAGTTATGTTTAGCACTTTGTTTACCCGTGGTAGATCATTTTCTAGTTACTATTTGTGGGGCGATGTTAAGTGGTATGATTGCGAATTGTAGACATTGGCGAGTTATTACTCGGCACAGAAAGAAGTTAAGCTGTTTGAGGAAATGGGGGAAACTCATTCATTAATTTCAGATGTAATCGTCGGAGTTAGTGTTGCCACGATAGACGGAACGAGACGAGAGACAAGATTTCTCCATGAGGATGAGTGCAATGAAGAAATGGAAAACGTTATATAAGGAACTCTTGATTTTTCTTAAAGATCGAGAATCGAAGAACTTCATTTGAGCTTTTAAAAAGTATAAAATTGAGGCATTCGAAAATTACGACTTGACACGTGTAAAATTTTACATCATCTCACAATAAAATTATTTTTTTGTTAGAAATTATAAACCCAAAACGCAAGTCGAGAACAAGGGAGAGAGTGAAAATTTTCATCTCGTATCGCAGCAACCCCAATCGCCATCGTTAATGTCTACTTCATTTTCAAGGGATAAAATGGGAAAAATCTAAATTCAATTCGTTCTCTAAAAGCAAAAAAGAAACGAAAAAATCCTCGAATAAATATATTGAATTACTTAAAAACAGGCTTAGTTCATTCACTGGAACGTTAATCCTGTCCAGAATTCCTGATTTAAAAACCAACTCGATTTGAAAATGAAACATCAACAGGTAGACTTTGGTGTGAAGATAATTGAAATTCAAAATTTCGTAAATTCATCGTTAGAAGTCAGACTCTTTACCTTGCACACCACTCTTGTCCAGAAAGTTGCTGAGCTGGAACGTGCTGTTGCTCGAAGCGAGGTACTGCGTGAATCTCTGCGAAACGAACCATAAATTAATGGTCTGAGAGAGGTGAAATGAAAATTCAGGGAGCAATTTGTGGGATATAAAATGCATTCTTACCTCGTTTCCATAACACATCATATGGTGTACCGTAATGAGGGCTTTGAATACAACTGTCCAGTTTGTGTTCTGCGAACGTTCCACTAAGAGATTTGCCAGTTGAGGTATTGAAACATTTGGCTCGTTGGTACAGTGTATTAAATCTGTAAAAATTATTTATTAATTCGTGATTTAATTATCTACAATGATTTTTTGAGAAAAACAATAATCAAAAAATTACAATTTTACTGTTTCCTAAGGAATTTATTTGAGTAGAGATTTTTTACCCTAAAAATTTATTTTTTTAAATCACAATAAATGCGTTCATCTCCATTATTTTGACAAATTACTTATACAATTGGGATTACTTAATAATGACAACACATTCTATTTCCGTGATTTTTTTATAACTTGATTACAAGATTTCATAATTGAGAAGAGAAATCTAAAAAATAAATAAATAAAAATTGGTCGGGATTGTTGGTCGCTCGCTACGCTCGCTCCCATTGTTGTTGCATTGAACTACTATCTTCCCGATTAATCCTCAATACAATTCGTAACACGACTTTTTTTCTTTTATTCGGCTCTTGACGAGCCTCGTAACGAACTTCCCGAT
>JAPYZM010002217.1:0-14660 GCA_030522845.1 Psyttalia concolor
ACCCCCCCCCCCCCCCCCCCCCCGGTGAAGTAATGCTCAACGGCGGTTCCGCGGGAGATAGGGAGATAGGGAGCGGATGACAGGGGCCGGGTTTTCTTAGCCCGTATAGGTTGCAAATTCGCCGAACCGATAGAAGCCAGATATTCACCGTAGTGGTTCCTGATCCACGATATAAGGACCTGACCGAGACGGACACTCCCCTCCAGGATCATCGACGGTGAGAATGGAGGGAGTGCGTGAAGAGCATCCCCCCCCCCCCGTATACCTAAAAAAACACGCGCACGCAGGCACGCGATGAATTGCATTCAATTTCCAAAGATAAGAGACTCTAGCGGGGTCATGGAGGAATCAACACACAATTTCAAGGATTAAATAATCACAATTTATTACAGTTACAACAATGAAGAACAAATAAATGCCTTCAGAATTGTATTAAATTCAATCACTTTTCTTCTATCATACCCGAAAAAAATTCCTTCGCTTCACAATAATTTCCCAAAGATTCCAAATAAATCAAATTGCTAAATGTTAAGACCCCCCCCCCCCCCCTCGTCCACAGAATCGTCACATTATTTACCTTTAAATTGCCGTATTTATATGTAAGTCAGAAATGAGTATTAATATATATATATACTCATCAGCGGTTTGTTCGGATGATAAGTGAACGCTGGGTATGGGAAAGATTATACTGAAGTCAGCATAACTTTTAACATAAAATGCTACCCCCGCCACGTTCATTTTGCGTATAATGGCATTACCCCCACTTCTTCGTTTCATGTTAAAAGTTATGCTGACTTCACCATAGTTTCCAACATACAGCTCAGGCACTCGCAACCATGAAACACATCCGGTGATATTCCAGATTCATTGCCATTCTAGTGTCAGGCTGATAGCGTTACGGTGAACATGAACGTAGACGACATTTTCGTGATGTACGCGAACTTATTAAACGTTTTCCAGCTTTTACGTGACAATGGTGTGACCTGAACACGATCTTCCCAAATACGAGGCAAGTGATGAATCCTATCACGTGTATCTTGCGGAGTATTTGTTCAGACGTAATGTGCGTCTGAGCAACAGGTTTGGAACTTTTTTCAAAATGATTACAATAAATCATCCTCTGACATAAACCGCACCACACAATCTCAGGAGTGACATTAACCTGTGGCCGCTAACTCTCAATAACATTATTATTTATTCAAATTGATGTCGGGGAAAGGAATGGGAGCATCATAGTATCACACTTGAGATTATTAATGGTCTTTGCATTGTCCTTTGTCTAAATACATGTAAAAATGTGTTGTTGGGACCAGAGCACCATCACCTTCACGTCTTTGGTCCCAGGTAATGCAAAGAGCCGTGAAATCGCAATTTCGGACTGGGATGCGTACAACTCTGGAAGAAATTATTTCCGACGGCCGAAATTTTGTAAAAGTGCTTAGGTCCACCTAATGTAAATCTCCACACAATTTCAGCAAAATCGAAAGCAGGGGCAGGAGGAGGGAGCGTTTCTTAACATTTACTCTTCCTAATAAACCTTTACTGCCAATAAAAATCTTCATTAATAATCATTACATTTTATACGTTGTTGTTGAAAAAATTACGAACATTCAGGCGAGAAAACCGATTTTGTATGTGCAACTAAGAGACATTATTTTTTGACATTTCAAAGCTCAGTGGATATTTAATTTTAAGCAAAGGAATAAAATGAGACTGATCAACTAGAATTGGAGACCAAATGAATACCAACGAATACGTGTAGGACTTGGAGAGATGTCGAAGATTTTCATGAATCCCCATTTTCGCATTTACCAAAAATTTCCCATCGACTTCTTTCAATTTACAAATATTCACTTTAAATAAATGTCGACTTAGAGGATATAACTCCTTCCTTCACCCCTCAGCTGTCGTCATTCTCGATTTTTATTTGATGACAGAACAAAGAAAAATCGGTCATAATAAAGGATAATTTCTACATCTGCTGCGTTGAGTTTCCATTCCACGTATTATTTTCATCATTATCGTCGCCACTAGTGTGTAACCTGTGGATATTTCCCCTGGCCCTGATGGTCGTGCTTGGTCCTCCCAAATTCCTGCCAAACAAACTGCAATATAAAGAATTTTGCTTAGAGATGTGCCTATGTGGGAGAGATGCTCACCTTGGAATAGATAGAAAATGCCTTTGAGCTAACTCGAGGGATGAGCAGAATCTTACCCAGACGGTTCACCGAGCTGTCGAGTGGGTGTACTACGTGGTGCAACCCCGGCGGCTCTTGGCTCGTCATTTTCCCCTCTATTGGGAGCTCTCGCTGGGGGACCCGTGAAGTAACCAAGTACGAAGTTGTATACAGAAATTATTGGGGAGAACACAGCCCACATGAGGCGGGATATAAAACCGCCCTCCTCTCGAGATGCCACTGTTGTTGTTGTTGACTGGAAATGATTTAATGATTTAATGACCATTTAATCACGGAAAAGGCAATATTTCCAAAATGAACAATTTGCAATTAAATTCCCATCTCAAAAGTTTTACTCAAAAATTTGAAATTTGGACTGAAAAATTTGAAATTCAAAATTTACTCTTGAAACTGTTTAATGAAAACTTCAATATTCAAAATGTGAATCCCCCCCTACATGAATAAATCCCCTACGTTCATTAAATTTTCTTCTCAATAAAAAACCCTCAATGAGAGGACCTGTCCCCTTCACTCTTCTTTTTTTGTTAGGGAATGACTCAAATTTTGAAGATTCCCTGTGTTGGATAACCATCGAAATATACAGGAAATTTTCTCAAGAATCGAAGACCGTTGGATTTAGAAGACTAGCTCCGTCAGTGTTAGGGAAATCTTTCAAAAACTGGAGTCATCTCGAATTAAAAATTTAGAATTGATTATTCCCATCCATGTATGTCCTTCATTGAGGACCAAAGCTCAAGTTAAATTTACTCATCCCATTCTACGATTCAATCTCCGAATTTATGAAACATGGAGTTATGCTTTACAATAAATAATTGACGACAATGCAATTCTATTTTTTTTTTTTTTGTAAAGTTGGAGAACAATTGGACAAATTGTTGGAGAAATTGTTCTCAAGAAGATATTTACATTCTTCAGAGGCAGAATGAGGATAACAGCAGTAGGAACTAGTTGCAAATCCACTAGAGTCCTCCCGTCGTCCTCAGCACTGAGATCCCTCCTCGGGAATGATGTGGACATCGAAAAATTACGGAATGGTAGATCGATATTATTGGTAACGTGAGCGCGTAGATCGCGAAGTGTACTCGTTGGTTCGAATTTGCCCATGTGTGGGTTACCAGAGGGCAGTTTGAATTGGATCCTCACTACGCCATCTGCGGAAGGGACCGCCGCCTGCTGGGAACGTTCCTGAGACTGCTTTGTCGTTTGTTGCTGCAAAAATACTTAGTAATATCAAATATTGCTGTAAAAATGTGATTTAAAATAATTTATTTCACATAATTGTGTTTTAAGCACCACGAACATTTTCTCCAATATTTTTTGATAGACTATCATGACGATTTTTTTCCAATTTCTCCTTTATATATAAAAAGTAGTCAAAAACCAAAAAAAAGTAGTTTTTTTTAAATAACGTTTTTACAAGTAAACAACCAAATAAACACAAAATTTACTTCTAATTTATCTAAGTTTTTTTTAATGTTAAAAAATAAAAAAATTGAAGGTTGAAAAAAACATTGCCGTTGAATAATTAATTTGAAATTACAAAATAATGGACTATAAATTGACATTCTTTCGTTCTTTAAATTTCTTGACATTCATTAAGTGAAATTGTCGAATGCTGCTCAATCTCTTCATTAGATTATTTTTCATATCAATTGATAACTAACCAGTAATGCCTGCTCTCTCTGTCTCCTCTCAAGTTTATCCTGAGCAATCTGCTGCCTGACCCTCTCCCTGGCCTCCGCCTCGGCTGCCTTCTCCTTCGCTCTTTCCTCCTGAGCCAGTTTGATTTCCAGATCCTGGTGACGTTGTCTGGCTGTCTGAACATCCTTCCCAATTCTCCGGCGTTCAAGCTCACATCGCTTCTCCTCCTCGCGTTCTTTCTCAATTCTCTGCTGCTTCTGGAGTTCAATAAGTTGTCTAGCACGTTCAAGTTTTTCCTGAAAAAATGATCAATTGAAAAATATGAATTTTTTAATTTTAGTAAAGGTCTTAATTTCATTTAAACATCATTCCTCATCCAATTTCCAGAATTAATTCATCATTTGATGAAATAAGGTTTGGAAAAATAATTAAATATAAAAAAAACAACTGGAGTTAATGAAAAAAATTATCAAATTTCTACCTCAGGAGATAATTCAACTGATGTATTAGCAGGCTTTTCACCCCCAGAGCCGCCAGAAGTTTCAGGCTCATTTTTCTGCAGGTTGAGTGACGGTGAGACAACCTCAGCAGAGCCGGACCCTTGTCCAGTCTGAGCGGCAGTTGCGCTCTGTTCGCCCTTGATGAAGTCGTTGGAGGCTTCATTCTTTGCCTTACTAGCTCTCGCAAGAACGGAATCGATTTTCTCCTGGAGCGTTTGGGTACTGGCACTCCCAGCCACGATCTCCAGGGGACTCCCATTGTCCCCGATGAAGAAAAGCGAGGGAATCGGTACCAGCTGGTAAATTTGCGCGAAGAACCTGTATGAATCAGTGTCACTTTCTAATCTGATTGCCACGAAATTTTCTTGTTCGAGGCGAGACGATATCTCGGGGGCGTCGATAGCTCGGGCTGTTTCCTTTGACGCGTCATCTTTACCTGATCGACAAAATGATAAAAGAGGAAAATTATCACTGCTGTTGACATTACTTTTTCGGGGGGGCTCAGGACAAAAGGTAAGTTTTTGCGCGAGTGTTCTTCGATGTTTTTTCAATTAAAATGATAATATTCAGAACAAATTTACGCGGATTTTCAATCAATCAGTTCATTGAAAAAATATCATCACCTGGAATAGTCGGATATTTGGAGTTTTATTAATATTAGATGGAAAAAAAAATAGAAAAAAATCACAAGTCAGATTTAGAAATCTGAGTTAATAGAATAACAAATTTTTGAGCCTCGAAAATTTTTACAATTTTGTATCAATGCTCATAAAAAACTTCTGCCTCCTTTCGTTATCGCCTCACCACAAAATACGCTTGCATTCGATTTTTGAACGCTTGAACTAAAAAAATTCAAATGTCATCCAATTAGCAATCATAATTTTTTTATCCTACTTAATAACCATTTACTTTTTATTACTTTTTAAGAAAAGTAATATTTAAAAACAGATGTTAATCAGAATTTAAAGTTTCATTCCCAATGCACACTTTTCATTATGAATAAATATTAAAATCTGGAAGTGCTTTTATTGTATGAAAAAATCATCTGCTGTGTTTCAAGCAAATCCAATTATTTATTTACGAGAAGAAATGTGTAAAAAGAAAATGTTAAGATGTGCGGAGCTCAGTAAAGAATTATTGCCTATTTTTCTTCTACAATTTATTTCGAAAATTTGTAAACTCCAAATATTTTTCTTTATAATGTATTCTTGAAACTCCACAAGAATGCATCCACATTCTCTCCAACACCTCCAAATCCACCAAAAAATATCATTCACTCCAGTAAATTAAAATCTCCCCACAATTACTGGAAATCGATCAAGGCCAGGCTACCAAGGATGACAGGCAAAAAAGAATAACCTCAAAATGAAATCTCTCCCCTAGATTTTTACCCTAAAATTCATTAGGATACATAAAGCGTGAGACCTTCATGAGGACAAATCCTCAGATGATTCCCTGAGAAGCGAATATCCACGCAAAAAGGCTAATTATCGAGAGCCAATGATCCGCCTAACCTCTTGACAAATTGACATGGGACAAACCTGCCACGAAAACGACAAAAACAGCTTTCCTTGACTTTGAAGCAGCGACAGCTTCATTGATGCTTCCGGAGAACCACTTCATCGTCATAAAACACCACTAAATAGCAACAATTATGAGCAGTTTTCACAATAATCAAGTCGAACTCTTTATAGAGATGACGTAATTAATAAAAGTGTTGTATTATTCACAAGATAACGAGAATTTGACACAACGACACGGAAACCGAATACTAGTGTCGCTGCTTCCAAGTGCCTCGGGTTGGGTTAGTTGACGTATCTATACAACTTTCTGTTTACGAAGGTTCTGTTCAATAGATGTAAAGACATTGGATTTTTCAATTTTAATGATTAATGTGAACAATAAAAAGGTAAACTCATAGCTTTCTTTTGGGGATTTGATCCTTTTTTTTTAAACGAAATTGTTCAATTGGGTTTGGATCAGACTATTGGAGACTGAAACCTCCTCTAACCTCTATTGCATAGCTGTCAACAATGAACATTTGCCTTGAAATTATTTCTCGTCAGGGAAAATGAAAAATATGTAGTTTTTGGAATATTTATCTTGTTCAAATGATGCATTGGGACATTCACCGGACAAAATATTTGCAATATCACAGAAAAATGGTACTCTAGAATCCCGAATAAACAAGGATTTCATTGGATTTGAATTTATTTTTTATTGCTTTTTGACCATTTCTATTGAAATATTTAGTAGAAGATAATACCACAAAAAAAAACAATAGAATTCAAGGTTTCCATACAGCTTATTCTATTCCGATTATTTCTGCAGAATTTCCTGTGCTTAAATTTCTAAATTGTTGTCTTCTTAATTTTCTTAATGGAAAAGCAAGTGAAATTCGAGTCACTGGAATCTTATAGAAGCTATTTGCATTTATTGCTCAATCAAGAAATTGATTGTTAATTCTTTTATTATTTATTATATTGAAGACAATTAAAATTTCCATCGAGAACGCCTCATCACTCAAGACGCCATAATAATATTCATCAATTGAAAAAAGAAAAGGAAATCAAAAGTCATTTATTCATGATCTACAAAAAGAATATTTTCAACCACTATTTTTATCACCGAATGGGTAAATTGATCTCCTCTAAAAAATGTATTTATTACGAAAATGCATTTATTTATTTATATTTTTATTGAAGATACTGATGAACCTTGGAAAAATTCCATTAATTCACTGACTGAAGAATGGGTAAACATGAGCCGGGAACTCCGAAGTACATCGCCAACAAAATCAAATCCAAGGGTCTCCAGAAGTTGCGATGGTACTGCCAGATGTGCGAGAAGCAGTGTCGAGACGAGAATGGCTTCAAATGTCACACAATGTCAGAGTCCCATCACAGACAGCTATTACTGTTCGCCGACAATGCCCACAAGTACATGGACCAGTTCTCCCAGGAGTTCTCCCAAGGTTACTTGCACCTGTTGAAGAGGCAGTTTGGGACTCGACGAGTGCCCGCCAACAGAGTCTACCAGGACTACATCGCGGACAGGGGCCATGTACACATGAATGCAACTATTTGGCTGAGCCTTACCGCCTTCGTCAAGTGGCTGGGAAGAACTGGCAAGTGCGTTGTCGATGAGACGGAGAAAGGTGAGTTGATTTCTGTGCGTTGAGTCGGTGAAACCATTCTGTTCGTGATCAAAATTTATTTATTTATTTTAGGGAAGAAAACATAGGATAAAGATCACCTCAACATACTCATTATAATCAAACTTATTCGTTAATTAACAGATTAAAAAAAATTGAAATAGCTACGGAAATTTGTTGGAGAACTTTTCATTTGTTTCCCTCAGTGGACGCAATTATTGTTAATATTTTTAATAATTCTGATGCCTTCAGGATGGTTTGTTACGTATATTGACCGTGACCCGGAGACCCTGGCACTCCAAGAGAAGAAAGCAAAGAAAGAAAAAATGGACAAGGACGACGCCGAACGTACAATGGAATTCATCGAGAAGCAAGTGGAGCAAGGACGTCAAGAGAATTGCGAGACCGCGGACGAACCTCCGGCCCCTTTCCAACGTGCGGACGAAGATGGGCCCCTCGTTCTAGACATGAAGCTCAAAGTAAAGCCAAAATTGATGGGACCACCTGCGATTCCACCCCGAAAACAAGGCGAGATCTCCAAAGTCCCGCGAATCAAGGAAGAGCCACAATCGGAGGATGAACCTGATGACAATGACCGTCGAGCCCCCAGCGAATGCAGATCAGAGATGAGTGTGAAGAGGTTCCATGAGACTGATGATAATTTTTCCTCAAAAAAAGTGAAGCGAGAGAGGAAGGATACAGAGCCTCAGGCGTCCACGTCTGGTATATAATTATTTAATTTTCATTCCATTGAATATTTTAGCATTTTTTCTTCCCGGCTTATTATTCCATTTTTTAGGGGGATGGCTCCAGGAAGGACTAGTAGTAAAAATCACAACCAAAACTCTGGGCCAAAAATACTACAAGGCAAAAGGTGTTGTCCAGTCCCCCATATTAGAGTCTGGATACGTGGGGAAGATCAAGTTAACCTCACCAAATGAGGTTGAAGGTAACGTTGTGAAGCTAGACCAGGAGCACCTGGAAACAGTAATCCCAGCTATTGGCAGAGAAGTGCTAATTGTACAGGGAAAGCACAAAGGATTGAAGGGAGTCTTAAAGAGAGTTCGAGTGGAGGAATACAGTGTCGATGTTGAACTGAGGGACGAGAGTTATCTGAAAAAATTACCCTACGAATTCATCTGCAAATACTCTGGAGCCTCGAAATCTTGACGAGGGAGTTCACCAGATTCAGGATAATTGTACATGTTTAAAAATGTATTTAACGATATATTAATGTAATTTTTATTTGAATAATTATAAAACGAGATGGACGGGAGTTTTAAAATATATTCCGATTGTATTTATTACGTCGCTTCAACTTTCGGTTCAATTCGTTGATTGCTGGGGAAATCTAGAGCACTCGAAATTCAATCCGAAGAATTGGGAATCCATCTGCGAGATTGGAAAACATTTTCATTGCATTGTACTCTCGGACCAAACTTGAAAGGAATTCAGATAAAAGAGCGCTGAGATTTGCTTGTTCGAATTGCTGAGAATATCGTGAAATTGTGACATTCGGCCCCAAAGCTTTGAAAATCTTCCAGCAGAAAAAAAAACCTTGTTGGGTCCCTAAGAAATAACGAAGCAGTAAAATCAATCCATTCATTCGCTTTAAATGGGGCTAATTAAATAGACTCATTAGTTTAGTTCAAGTAAAATTTATTGAATTCGAGTAAACAGTTTTGCGAAGCGCTATATCAGTCGTTAATGTTCGGATTGTGTCCAATCATCTTATAATAATCCGCAGGTTCTCGAAATTTCAGTGAAGAAATATAGTAAAACCTTCTCCGATACCAATGAATCATCTCCTGAAATTCATTTTGTGGGTATAGGTGCTTCCTGGTAACCTCCCCTCCTTTGAAGGCAATTTGCCTTTTGAAGGGTGGAAGGGTTCCTATGAGGACCATCCGATACTCTCCCTTAGTCGGCTCCATCCAGATACGTATGGGAGTCCTTCTGAGAACGTACAACGTCAACGTATTCATCGCGAGATAGAATGCGAGTGTTATCTCCACTTCTGTGCCGTTCCTGTAGGCCATTGGAGCTATTCCCGATGACACTGGATACGACACCTGTTGCAGATGAATTTTGAAGTAATAATAGGCGATTATTGCGAAAACGTACGAGAGAACTCCAAGTGGGTAGAACCAGATGATGTAATTCGTCAAACCGCTTTTGTAGACTAGATTGAATTTTGGGGGAATTCTGTCTGCTTTTCGAAGGACGTCGTCGATTCTGGGGTTCTTCTGCTTGCCAGGAATACCCTTGAAGCTCCCATGGCGATAGAATATCCTTGGGAAATAGGAATTTTGTTTGCAGAGCACTTTTTTAGTAATTCCATTCCTACTGATCCCGAGACTCACGAATTGTAGGAGTTTTATCATTTTTTGGGTGCTGGAAGTACTATTGAAAGTTTCTCTACCTGTGAGAAAATCGGTCAACTGAGTGGCTGGATTCATAACATAATTTACGGAGACACTTATCGAGACAATATATTAGACAGTCAAATGCATACAGGAAAAAATAGAGGTGAAAATCCTCGCCAATTCGATGGATAATTCTATTGAAAATTTAATAAAATTCTATTTTTGTATACAGTTTATTATATTCAACGATTTTTAATACAATTTTCTCCCTGAAAATTTTCCAAGGTTTTCCATTTAATTTTCTCATCGAGTAGGAGCGAGAAATTTGTCAGATTGCATTGAATTGAAATATTTTAGATAAAAAACGAGAAGGTTGGAATCGATAACGAAATTATTGAGAAAAGTTTATCAGTGAGTGAACGGTAAAAATTTGAGGAGAGCGCGGTACCTACGGTTATCTTGCGATGTCCTGGAGATTCTCCAGTCGATGGAGATGGTGTTATAATATTGAAGAGGAATTTTTTAAGTCATTGTTTTTGAGTTTTTAAATTGTTCAGGCACTGCAATGTGGAGTGCACAGTGTACGCTCCGAAGTTAGGAGGTATTGAATTGTTTTGGTGGACTTGGCATGTCCCTAGGATGTGAATATGGGCGGGACGGAGAAGGTGGGAAATCGATTGTGTATTTGTATCAGAAATGTTATGAAAAAATATCATTGGGTATGTTTTTATTAATTTTCTATTATCCCTTGAATTCAATTGAATTTTCATGTAAATTTATTTATTAGACTGTTTGCGTGTTTATATTTTTATTGATATTGCGTGTTTATATTTCTATTGATTCTGTTTACAATATTCTCTATTTAAGAAAATCGTTTTTTATTGAAAATCGAATATCTTCCAAGTTAATCAACCGATTAAGCTCATCTTCAATCCCAATTATCATGATTATGATTTCAAGTCAATATTAGATATTTTAAACAATTAGAGGGAATGCACAAATTATAAGGAAAGATTGAAAAACATAAAAATTACGAAAACGTTATAGGGAAACTCAGATATACCAGTTCATTCAGATTGAAGATAGTGGACTGCACCTTTCAAAAAGAAAAATAAATCAAATCAAACAATTAAGTCGTTTTTGAGATATTGAAGATTATTTTTTATAGGAAATGGAATACTTCCCAAGGTAGTTATATCCGATTTATTTTATCTTTGACACCAAACGTTACCCTAATTGTCAAAGGAAACTTTCTACGAAATTTCATATCAATATATTTGTTTCTTCTTCTTTTGTACTTCTTTTCTACCACTTATGTCTTACCGCTTTAACAAGGTTGTACCTATTAACGAGCGAATAAATGAATTGAACTGAACTGAATATTTGTTTCTTCAAAAAAGCGAGTGCGTTCAGCAAATTTGAGTAAAAAACACAAAAATGAAAATTTCTCTGAAACTTTGTATGAGACCCTATATTGATTGAAATTAAAGAAAAAAAAGTTCAAATTGGATTGATAGTTCTCAAGATATTCACAAAAAACGATCCAGAAGAAAATGTCAATTTCTCAAAAACGGCTAGATGGATTAATCTGAACTTACGCATAGAGTTAGTCCTCATTAATATTTATAATCTAATAAAATTACGGATTTTTGAGTATGACTTTAGTCAACTATGTGTTTATTTTTTTAACATTTAAAAATTACGTTGACCAAATTGGCCACTCGTAGAGACAGACATGGTGCTCAAATTTTGTATTTTGACATTTCAGACTGTTCTGCACAATTTTCGAGTAAAGTGAGAGAATCGAAAAATTGAACGATATCAATTCTTCCATTCGCAAGCAAAAATGAAACAAATGAACTCATTAACTGTGAGCCCTCTGAACCCTTTCTTTAGAAAAGATCCAAATTGAGTAAGTTGTGCGGAAAGAACGAATTCTATACAATTTGTAGTGAAAATCTTATAGAAATATATAATTTTTTAAACGGAATTAATTAATATAGTTAATAATGAATAAGAGTTCATGATATAATTGATCACAATTGTCTAAGAGTCCGAAGTCATTGCCAATTAAATCCACTGTATACATAAAGAGACAGAAAAATCCCTAGAGCTTACAATTAACTCCCTAGATGACGCATAGCATTCCGGGGAGCGTGCCGTGCGTGTTAGCATTAGTTGTCCTCTGGAAAAATGGCCGCAAGTGTAAACGGTGTTTTTCGCAAGGATTTGCAGGATGCTATTTTACAGAGTAAAGTACTGGTTATCGGAGCCGGTGGTATTGGCTGTGAGATCCTGAAGAATCTCGTGATGACTGGGTTCAAGGACATTGAGATTGTTAGTATAAATAATTCATTTGGGGGTGAGGGAGTTTTGCCGCGTCGCGAGGGCATGTTGTCACTCGTAATCTCCTATTTCAATTATTTTCACTGATTGTTGACTGCTAATCATTATGGGTACTTGTTTTTCAGCTGGATCTAGACACAATCGATGTGAGCAACTTGAATCGACAATTTTTGTTCCAAAAACAGCACGTCGGGAAGTCCAAGTCAGCGGTGGCACGTGAAACCGCGCTGACATTCAATCCTGATGTTAAAATAGTCTCGTATCATGATAACATTACTTCGTAAGTATCTTTAATATTTAGATAATGGTCACACGCATGAATTTGACCGGAGATTCTATAGTATTTCCTTTCAATTTTTGACTCTTACTTTTGGCTATTGTTGCAAAATTGTGAAGTTTATGGGGGCATTTTCTTCATTATTAGACTATAGAATCAAAATAGAAATATAATTCTATTTTCCTGTAGAATTTAGTCAATTGAAACGTTTTATTTTTTTTGCACGTCTTTTTTATTCTAATTCTTCGTTCGAAATCAAAATATCTAGCGTTGGGATTTAGCCCGTCTTTTTCTTTGGAATTATCTTCATGTTTTGTAATGAAACATGATAATTTAAGTTTTAAAAAATTCAAAAATGTTTTTATTATTTATATTTGAAAAATCGAACTCTATTTTTACCGTTAAAAAATACTAGGAATCTCGAGAAATTGGAAAGTGAATTTGACATCAAAATTCATAAGATTTCCATTATTCATTTATGAATAATCAATTTTTGATACATTTACTTCCTCTTCCCGGAAACCGTGACAAATTTTGATTATACATACATGGGATGAGAACATTCGAAAGGAGAATGATTGGGTGAAAAATGGAATTCGAATGACATTGATTATTTTGTTATTCATGTTTTTACGCACTTTAAATGATAACTTTAACGACTGGAAATCTCTTAATTTATACTCTAATTCATTATATTATTTTACACAATTTTCCCAATATCCCTCTGTTGATAACAAAACGCCAAAGAATAAATTTTCCATACAAGCAAAAAAAACAAATACTGAAAATAAATTGACAATAAATTCCATGTAGTTGAAAATTGTTTTCGCTCTGATATCAGGTTCTGATCAATCAATCATTTGAAAATTAGGTTATTTTCCAGAGATATCATATTATTCGACAAAAATTTCTCCTGAAGTTGTGGGGGCTTACCTTTTTTGAGGCTTTACTACTCAATTTCATTCGATAAGTAGAAAATACCTGATTATAACGAAATCATGTCGAAGAGTTGAAAATCACCAGGAGAACTCTCAAATTCCATTTTTATTAAACTTTCTATAAGTCCAAAAGATGATATCTCAATCCAATAGCATGAAAGTGCAACATAAATGCAATCACTTGTTAAATTCGCATGGTATTTCTCTGAATTCTCGAAACTGATTCGTTCTTTATTTAATGCAAACCTAGCGACTAGTTCTAGAAAAATTTACAAGCCAGCGATTCCCCGGTACTTCATTTTTTGTTTTATTTTATCAACTTAGTTTCGAGATTACATAAAGTTAACATGAGAATTTCCATCTGCTTTACCTCATAAATTTCCATATGGCTTTTATAATTCAATATGTATTGATTCTAATTAAAATTCCGGGAGAACTACCGCAAACCTCCGAACTTCATGAGATTTCAATCATCAATATTTAATCATAAGACTTCCACTTGTGAAATTATTTTTTTTTTTTATTTATTTATTTACAGTCGCTATAGGACAACCAGGGTCATAAGCGACCACATTAATTTTTACATTTAATTGTTTATAGCCTTTGTTGGTATTTTAATTAGTTAAATTTGTTTATACATTCCAATGTTTTTCAGGTACTGGATGACTTTTCCACATTCTGACTGGTTTTCCAACATTTTGTTAACATCGTTTACAAGTTTTGTGTTTCTTCTTTCTTGCATAAATTGTGGGCATTCATGGATTATGTGTGGAATGGTTAGTGTAACATTGCAGTGTGAGCATTTTTTCTTGGGCTCTTTTGACATTAGATGTCCATGTGTTACGTGTGTGTGTCCGATTCGAAGCCTGAATATGATTGTTTCATCTCTTCTACACTTCGCCTTGAAGTTGAAATCCTCGTAAACATCTGTTCGGAATATGTGAAGTTTCGAATTATTTTCTAGCCATTTTCTATTCCATTTCTCCTTTATCTTTCTTTTTAAAAATTTTTTGGTCTCTTGGTGAGTAGGTACTGCTTCAGGATCTATGTTTACGAGGTCTATGGCTTCTTTGGCTTTTTGGTCCGCTAGTTCATTTCCTTTAATACTACAGTGGCCAGGAACCCACATGATGGTTACTTCATTTCCCCTAGCTGCCAGGTAATGTAGTTGAGTTCTAATTTGTGTTACGAGAGAATTTGTGTTGTATTCATTTTTTAGGGCTTTCAATGTGGAGTATGA
>JAPYZM010002218.1:0-19674 GCA_030522845.1 Psyttalia concolor
AGATTGGCAAGGGTTTGGGGAGGTACGTTGGGGATGTTGGTGGGAGGGTTTGGATTGGGGGATGGTTTAGTTTTGATTTTGCTCAGGGCTTTTGGGGGTGACTCAACTTTTTGGGTATTTATGCTGGGGTCGAGGAGGGAAACGTGAAGTGTGTTGTGGAAGTGCAGGAGGTTAGAATGGTTGTTACAGTGTGACCCGAGTTACCGCTAGTTTTCGAGAAATGTTGGGAGAGTGAGGAGGTTGGGGTGATTAGGTTATTTCGAGATCGAAGGGCTGCCACTCGATTGTTCTTGTTTTTTTTTGGGGGCGGGGGATTGTTGGAGGTTGGGAATATTGTTGGAATTTTTTGGGGTTCATTTGTTTTGTGTCATTCGCTTGTGGTGAACGGAACAGTTGGGCTTGGCTAATTCTGTGATGATTAATGGACGTGGACGTGGGTGGGTGATAAGAATTTATAGATGAGTGGTTTTTTTTATTCTCTTATTTGCAGGAGACACGTAGAATGGAAGCCATGGATTTGGACGGAGACGCTGTCGTTGATCTCAGTGTTAGGTGAGATGTGATTTTGTTTATTGTTTGCAATGCTCTTCAATATTATTCGGAATTTGTAGTGAATGGTGATTAGAAATGGAGTAAAATGCTGTTATCGTACGACAGGTGTTTAAATAAAACAACAGGTTTTACTTATCGCCATGTGGCACATTTTTTCCTTCACGTGTTGAGCGTTAATACGAGGTGAGGCGAAATGAGAAGGATGTGGAACTTTTTAATATGCCTCATGTATTCTTATTTTTACGACGTTCTCCAGTTGTTGGATTGAAATTTATTTACGCTAATTCAATGCCTTTATTTTTAACATTGCGAATTATTTACATTTTATCGGCGATTATTATAAATTGTCTGATGAGGGGAATACATTTATTGGATATTAATTAATTTTTTTGCATTCTCCATTTGTTCAGTAGTCAGTGGACTCGTTTTTCTTTTAGAAAGTTGGAGAGTTTATTTGTTAATCGAGTGACTCTGAACTGTCAATTGATTTTTCTTAGGCTTAATAAATTCATTCGACAGTTCCACATGTTCTCAGCTTCGACTTGAGAATCCAAGTCAGCTCTGGTCAATTTTTATTCAACAATCAATGATATAATATCCGATTTGTTGTTATATCGTGTCAAAATATTTCCTCCCAATTGTGTAATTAAACCTGGTTACGGTAATTATATTGACAAAATTATGAAGTGTATTTTATTTTTACAACTTGTCAAATAGTCATCATCGTTACCTTGCCATTATCACAAGAATTCACGTTGAAGAATGTCTCGTTGGCCATTAAGAGAGTCATTAAAAGTCAATTTGCTTTGTTCTTGGCAGTGTGAGAAGGGATTCCCCATCAGTCCCATCAAATCCTCCAGTCGATGGTGGTGTACCTTTGGACCTGGGTATCCACTGTCAGCCATCGACAGCTGAGAACAATATTCCCGAGCCCAGAAATATTCAAAACTCATCCCGAGGCATTTTAGCACCTAACAAATCGTCTGGAGATGACAGACGACCTAGACGAAATCTCAGACCGAGAACAGAAAGAAGTTATGCCGAGAGTCCTGACGAGCCTAGACTAAATGGTTATGTTAATGGTAATACATCGGACAGTGACGAGGGCGAGATGCCACCACTGCTGCCGATCAAGGAATTGTCCTCCGACGAATTGGCGGAGAGGGAGAGAACCCTGAGGAAGCTCAGGGAGGAGCTCAGATCGGAGGAGATGAAATTAGTCTTATTGAAGAAACTTAGGCAGTCACAACAGCTCAAAGAAAATATCGCTGCTGTACCTAAGACGGCTAATAAATTGCCACCGCCTGTAACAGTACAGCCAGCACCGCACAGGTATATTCATAAATTTATCTCGGGGAGGTCCTTTGACAAGCGCTCACTCCCGTTAGAAAATTTTCCTGCCAGTGTAAACACTATGACGACCCTAGAGAAGATTGAAAACAGTAGATTTTGTCTTTGGGCTTCGCCTCGGGGCCGCCAATCGCATCAGCCGAACATTCTCGTCTCACAAGTATCAAACAATAGTTTTTACTCACTTTCTTTTTTGCTTCGGCACATTATCAGCACAAAAATATTCGATACTCGTGAGAAAAGGGTTTAGTGGCTCCGGGGATGATATCGCTCGCCTGCGGCCTCCAACGGAAGTTGCAGAAGAAAAGATATCCTCGCAAAAATAGAATTGACAATATGAATAAATTGCACTTCGTTCTACTGCTCATATGCACATTTGGTCAGATTAAATTACGGAATTCATTTGTCCATCCGTTGGTGAATTAGAATAATCAAGATGGAGAGGGTGGTTATACCGCTGGTGCGATCATTGATTTATCACAAACAGTCATTGGGATTTTTATACCCCTGGATTCATTTCAATCGAGTTACCTGGGTAATGAACTACTTGAAGGTCCGTTCTGCCCCCTTTTTTTCCATTTTTCTCTCTCGATTTGACGGAATTTCTGCTGGTCATTACAGTCATTTACGGGGCTACTAATTACAGCCGAAAACAGGCATGAAAAAACGTGATCTAGGGGTCAGATTAAACTTCATAATATCTAAAATGTCGGCAATTAGGTCGCCAGTCTGTGTGTTTTTCAAAGAAATTATCATTTGTGTTTGTTTGACCGCCGAAATTCGGCGGCCATATTGGAGAATTTTGTCGTGGTTTTGAGGAAAATAGGTGTCCGTTGAATGTACATTCCTAGAGTCTAATTATCACTATTCACCTCTCAAATCTAATTGCCTACATAATAGATATTATGACCTTTCGTCTGGCCCCAAGATCATGATTTTTCATGCCTGCTTTCGGCTGTAATTAGTAACTCCGTGAATCAGCAGGTCTGCTGGAAAATTCTGGGAAGAAAAATAAGTTGAAAAATCTTGAGAAACTAATGTCTACACCGGAAATCCTTCGTAATTTTTTTATCATTCCGACGGGTTTAGAAACATTCGGAATCTTATTTATTGAAATTTTAGATCGATTTCCTTTTGCCTCGTTACAATATTGAATTATGTAATGAGGAAATTTAATGGACACGTTTCCGGCGGTTTTTAGGTCGTTATTGTGGCCTCTGAAAGATTTAATACTCTACATTCATTTAGTTCGCTGTTTTATTAATAAAAATTTCGATTTTATTCAATTGTCCTCGATCGTTGCGATTTGTCGTTAATTATTACATATTAACCGAATTATTGCATTTCCACTGGAGACTAGTTTTTGACGTGGTCTCCAAGAGCTTCAATATTTAATAATTTTAATTCGATTTGCAACGCTCAATATTTGAGTTTAATTCAACGCCATCAGCAATTGAATTTCGAATATGAATTATCATTATCACCTTCACTTTCAACATTCAATTTTTCAAATATTTTATCGACTTCAGTTCATAAGAAAATACGAATTATTGACTCAATTGGCCATTGCAAATGTGATTTCTAGTAATTATTAAATCATGGAGTTCATGATTAATTACCGATTAGTAATTATCGATTAATCATTCATTTAACCAGCCATTGATTAATATTTTCTACATTAAAAAAATTAGTTTGACTGCTAGCAAATAAAAGCCAATAAAATCTTGGAAAATCCATCGATTTTTGCTTTGCGAGTGTCTGGAGAAGTAATAGCTCTCGATAAATTAATCCGGCAAAGTTTGTGGTAGAAAATTCCCTGAAGTATTCAGTAGATCACCTGGAAATGAGCTTCCCCGAGGGAGGTTAACGCATTTCCAAGGGCGCCCAAAGAGCAAAAATTCTTTTTTTCGTTTAAAAATTATGTTTAAAAATAGAAGTAAAATGTTATCAGCATATCCCCTGCTCTGCAAGGATAAGAACCGGGAGAGGAGGAGATACTGTAATAAGTCAGCTTCTGGAGGAAAAATCCAGATTTTTCTCTCACCCAATTACATTTTATCGACAATTGAAGAAGTCTCACTTGGATCATTAAACCTGAGACCAGATCAATTCAATAATCATCAGTAAATGCGAGAATTCTTGGCTTTATAAAATTGAAATTAATGTCATTATTTGGTAAATGGATTTTATTGATTCCCCCTGATATCCTGAAATATTCATCAATGCAAGTCCGCCAGTGGCGGATCCTCTGGAGATTGATCTCCTTTACATTAATAATTAAGGAATAATTCATTCTGACAATTTAATTTTTCAGTCACAGAACCACAAAGGCTCCCCCACCCCTGCTGCGAGGTCAGCCGGCACCGAGTAGAAGCAGTAGTCTCCATGCACCACCACCAGGTATGCTCCTGCCTCCCAACGTCGGCAGGAGTCCAACGTCGAGTACGGGAATGCCGCCGAATATGGTTATACCCCAGCCCCCGCATCCGCGCACCAGGCCACCAAGTCAGGCGAGTGTTCCGGCGTATCATGCGCCGGCTGACCGCACCGAGCGCACCACCAAGGATCCAACGCCTGTTCCAGCTCACCAGGTGGGTTTCAATGATGAATAAAAAACGAAAAAACGTTAACTTGAAGACAATTCGAACATATTCTCCAAAACTTTGGACTTCCCTCGAAGTCGTGACTTTTTTGTACCTTCCTCAATCGATTCTCTTTGTGCAATTGGAAAGCAGCTTGTTGGACCACCAGAGCCCAAAGTAACTGCATCAATAAACCCGCCTGTCATACCAGAACAGGTACTCTAATATCGAAAAATTGATGTCTGAGTCTGAAGATTGATTTTTCTTTTTTTGATTGAATTGAAGAGAATCCGAATATAAAATAAACTTTTCTCGCAAAAGCTGATGGACATAATGGACAATAGCACTAGCTGTGATTAACGAAAGAGGTCATTCTGATCTAGAGAAAAAATTGCAATGAAATAAAATTAAACGAGTGACTTATCCAAAAATAGACATAAAATGTTTTAAGCAGAAAAATTCAAGTGAATATTTTATATAAATTCGTCTCGCGTCTCAGTGATGCCTTTTACGTCAAATTATGGATTAATACGACAGTTTCCTCGATCTCTTCAATTCAATCGCGTAAAAATTATATGATATCCATTTTCGTAAAATTTGAGGTAAAAATCAATTGTCGAATAAATCAGTAATAAAAATTCATGAAATTCAGGAGAGACAGAGGGAGGACAGTCAGTCGCCGGCTCAGCGTCAAGCAGCAGCGAAATTAGCGCTGAGAAAGCAGCTGGAGAAGACACTCCTACAGATACCTCCACCGAAGCCACCGCCACCAGAAATGCACTTCGTACCAAATCCATCCAACACTGAGTTCATTTATCTCGTGGGTCTCGAGCACGTGGTGGATTTTATCACTAAAGAGCCAGCGATACCACCGCCACCGGAGCCATTCGAATGTACACAGTGTAAGACTGATTTTACACCGGTTTGGAAGTGGGAAAAGCCGGCGACTAGTGGGAAAAAGGATGGACCACGTGGACAACACGCGACCTTCTTGCGACCACCTGCTGGGAGAGATCCCAGAGTGATTTGTGAACATTGTGTCACTACTAATGTCAAGAAAGCACTGAAGGCCGAACACACGAATCGGTAATATATATTTTTTTGTTTATGCCTGCTTGATAATTAATCCGTACAATGCAGCACAATTTTTCGTACATTATTCACTAAATAGTATTCGGATTAGTTAATATTCATTTATATAGTATTAGTTGATGATTTTATTGAATTATCTGGAGAGTTTATTTCGCAGATTTCCATTTTCGAACGGGTTTTGCTGAATAACTTCTTATCTATTACGAATTCAAATTGTTTAGTTCCCTTAGTGCTAATCGATTGATGTCTACCCCATGAGTTGGGGAAAGTTTTCAAGTTTGTTTTGATTTGCTTGGGGTCTTTGAACTTGCAAGGCCCGGCGCTATTGTAAAATCATTCTGGACGTTTTCCCTAGTCTCTGCGAAATAATTCAAATCCCTCAAACTCTTTCTTTTTTGTTTGTGAAAAAAAAAAGTCTCCAACTCTGTTTCTTATTTCATGAATTATTCAACGAGCTTTTAGCTTTGAAAGTATCACAACTTTTTTTCCTACTCGAGGATTTCCTATGGTATTTTTCAGTTGCAAAAAAAATTAATTCGCGACTTTTTTTCACGTTTGAAATAGCGGAGCTAACTCTTCTTACTTTGCCTCAATTTTTCGTGTGTTAAAACATTTGTTAATTATTTTTTCACTAAAGATAAAATATCTTTATTGTTTTTTTGGAACGTAAAATCTTGCCTTTCTCCATTCTACATTCAATCTCGTGCACTTTCCGAAGCCCTTTTACGTTTTGAATGTTTAAAAACCTCTCAGGGGATGTCAAAATTCACTTTCAAAATTAAAAAATTTCGTTATCTCCCCATTATCTCTCAGTGAAGACTGGTATTGCAAAATTTACGGTATTTCTGATAATGAAATTTCCTCAATTATTTAATTATCATCTGAAGTGCTCTATATCCATTACGCCTCAATAATACCAGACAACTTATTTATAAGTGATAGACTAAGATCCTCTCCTCCTGCTGCAGGTTAAAAACGGCCTTCGTAAAAGCCCTCCAACAGGAGCACGAGATGGAGCAGAAGTTGGCGCAAGCAGCGAGTCCCAGTCCGGACCCACCGCCAAAGCCAGTGCCGAAGTCGGTGACCCCCACGAGAAGAGTGGCAACCCCTCCAGCGCCGCCTCCCTCAGTGCAACAAGCGCCCCCGCCAGCGCCGACTCCGCCCTCTCAAAAAATGCAGGAGCATCCGCTGGTGAAATTGGCGGAGGGTGGAAAATTCACACCACATCATGCAGCGGCAGCAGCGGCTCTCCAGCAGCAGTTGCTCCGCGAGTTGGCGAAGAATCCAGTGCCGGGGCTACCTCATCAGCCGCTACCGGCCCACATGATGCCACCCTTCAATCCCCTTCTCTACCCTTATCAACTTGCTATGGCGCAAGCCGCTGGTGGCAAGGGGCTCGTCGAACTCCAGCGACAGGCCGCTGACCTTCAACGCCAGTATCTCCTCGACATGATACCCTCACAAGCATCCCAAGGACAAACCAGTCAAGCACCACCTCGCGCTCATCCGCACAATTGGAAGACGTAACCGAGTGCGTAGAAAAAACATTTTAAAGTAACATAAATTTTCATCCTCACCCCCGAATTAATTTAATGAAAAAAAAATCCACGAAGGCATTTGACAATGCGAGCCATTTGATGATTCATCATAACTATCAATTGCTCAGTGAGGGCTCTTTTGGGGGCCCATGATGTCGGGGGGGAATATACCGAGGGAGATAAAAACATCGGGTGAAAAATTCATCGGCGAAACACCAAAGATTTTCTTCGATTGAAAAATACAATTGGTGAGAGGAAATTTCGGTTGTTGTTTTTTTTTTTTTTGTCGATTGTGGATGTGATCAGTGTTTTTTCTCGGGGTGTAATCAAGTGTACTGAGGGACAATGAGGACTGATTATTGATCCTTGCGGGGACTCTAGGACAGACATTTTGACTGTTATACCAATTGATTATCCCATTGAATGATATATCAAAGGATGAGACGAGTGAATGATTTTTTTTTCTTAACGAAATTAAGGGAAAAAAATGATAATGTTTTTATGGCACTTTGTGGCGATCTTGCGGCCGGATTTTGTCTCACTGGCAGCAGTACCTGTATTTTGTGTATATCTCTTTTATTTTTGAGCCCTCCCAGCCCCTTTTTGAACTGTGAGTATTTACTAAGGTAATATCCCTCAAGCGTCCGCGTCGTTCTACTGAGGTGAGACACATTTTTTTTTTCCTCCGAGTCTTTTTGCCTCCCCCAAATGATGAGTGTGTGGACGGTGTGTGGAGCGAATGGGTTCCGGAGCGTGAATGGAAGAGTGATAAGGCCAAGTCATTTGTTTTTTTTTTTTTCATTTCCTTTAGTGATTTCTAATTTTTTTTTTTTCATTTTGAGAGAAAATTTCTTGTTTTCGTAGCCGATTCATTCGTCAAATCAGGATTGAAGGGGTGAAACGTTTTACGTCAATTATTTGCATGATTAATCGAGGATTTAAGAAATAAAAGAATGTTTTGGCTTTAAAAAATTGTTATTGACTTTTTCTATGAGGGTATGATAGAGAAAAAAAAAGTTTTGCAGGTTTTTCTGAAATTTTCAGTAATACCGCTCATTGCAGAGATAATCATCATCGTTAACATCCATATTGTATGTCATGCATGACGTTTCACAATTTCAGTCTATGAGTAATACTAGAATGAGGTCATAAACAGTCTTCACTTGTAACAGAAAAATATTTAAATCAATTATTATTATTTTTTTTTTCGCTCGTTGTTATATTTGGTAGTGAGAAGTGTTTATCTCCTGTCAATTTCAAATTTCTTTCACATTAATTTTTCATTATTTATGTTTGTTTTCTCCCTGGAGATTAAATTTGTTCTTATCACAATAATTATTCATCTCTCAAAATTAGTAACTGAAGATATGATCAAGAGAATTCGATCGCTGACAAACTCAATTTGTGAGAAGACAAAAAACAATCGTCCTACTTCACTAAAAGAAAAAAAAAATAGTTATAATAGATCTATAATCTCGATAAAAATCGTATAGAATTACATTAAATAAACTAAAAACATAGGCATAATATCAATCTCTCTTTGTACGTCGCAATAGGTAAAGTGAGCTCGAGAAAATATGAACTGAACGTTGTCAACGTATTTTATGTCATTTTAACTCTTCTGAAGTCACATAATAACGAATGAGGAACTGAATGAAAATCTCAATTATAGAATAGAAGAGGAGAGAGAAGTGAATTGCACGGCAGAAAATGATTTTTTTTTCTTTTTTTTTTTTTTTCAAATCACAATCAATCCTGTTATCATCACAAATGAAGACAAAATTAAATGAAAAAGAAAAAAAATTAATAAATTGATATATATATTTTTTTGCTTTTTTTTTCGGTCAATTTTTAGATAAAAACTTTCGGCAGATCCTGAGTTCGATGTAAATCCCCGTTGAAATACCATTGATTCGCTCCAGCGACCGTCTCAATGACGCAAATGAAATATATTTTTTTTACCTTGTCCTCTGGATCTGCTTTGGTGCTAAGGGGCGTAGAGGAAAAAAAGAATAAAAAGAAAATAAAATAAAAACAAAACTCGAACTGAATAATTTAAATAATCCAATCAATCAACCAATGGTAAAAAAAAATATTTAGCGATATCCTAGGGGATTCAAAGACCTGCGAAAATATGTTTTCACGTGTTCATGAGTGACTAAAAATTGACAATTTTTCGGCCGATAGAACATGAAAACAAAAATAATAAAAAGAGAGAGAGAGTGAGAGACTTAAAAACAAAAAATGAAACATGGGAAGAAATGAGTGAAAATTCATTGCTCCGAAATTCGTTCTTGGAATCTTTAACACCGTCACTGATTGAATGAAATTTATGAGGTTTTACCCACCCTCTTTTGCTCACCACCCCCTCCCTCCCTCCCCCCCTCCCCCCTCCTCTTTCCCACCCATCCGTCATTCTGAATCGCTAGGATTAGCAGATAAATAACTGAATGTTACAAAACACGAAAATTAAAGTTAAAAAAAAAACAAAGGTAAAGAAATAAAGCTTGTCAATGATTGTATTCGATTACTGTTGATTTATTCCGTAGTAGTGAATATGGTTTATTCAATTATTTGGATTTAGAAGTCTTATCAAAATTGCGCAGTCACAGTTTTTGCTTATGATTATGAAGGGGGGGTGATGAAAGTCGGAGGGGAATGTGTAGGGATTTTTTTGACGTTTCTCCTGTCAATAGACGACTGAAATCGCTGCCTCTGTAACCGACTTTCAATTGTATTTACCCTCCCGAGGTCGACAAATTTTGTAGGAAACCAAAAGATTATTCTCACGAGTCACCCAAATTATTCATGATCCACAGCCAACGAGTCAACAATTGAATTGTCAAATTGACGACCACTGGAATAATTCCACAATTACCCAGAGTATTAATTTTTTTCATTGATAATTGCACAATTGCCACTCAGTCGTGCACTTCCGCAAAAGAAAATCGTTTGAATAAATTGATAAATTACCGTTCCCTGATCAATAAAAAAATGACATAACGTTAGACGACGTTGGCATGATCGAGTGAAATTTCCAGGTTGTCAACCAGTCGAGCAGGATCGTCAATCTTGTATGGAAATTTCCATTACATAACGAGCGATATAAATCGTAAAACCTGGGCTTGCGACAGAATTTCACGTGAAACTCCCCGAGAATTTGTAATGTCCCCAATAATTTTGTTCTCTTTTCACCTCAATCGCCGGCTTCTATGCCTCCAGTGGACGTTCAATGGTTGTTGAGATGGTGGTGAGGTCGTGGGGATGATGGAGACATTTTTTAAAATGTTTCATGCAAAATGGAATTAACGTCGGATGATCGCAGTTCCGGCAGGCAGCTGCCAAGTGGGAGCAGCATTTGGAGCTTTCTCGACAGCATGAGGCCCACATCTCTGGACCAGCGACAGCGCAACTGTAGCAATAACAATCCCCTGATAGGAATAGAAAGAAATCCAAAGATTATGACAATATTTCAGCGAAGAGTTCAGTTGTCCAATTAATTATTCGCTCCCGGAGAAAGTGTTGAGAGGTTAGTCTGTTAAAAAAATTATCTACTGCAAGTCCTCCTCCCCAGGACCCGATGGGAGCGATTCCTGGGGGAACTTGTGCTCCAAAAAATTAAAAAAGACATCTCAAGTAGCTAACACTTGCCAAAATAATAATTTTCTTGCGGCAGTCAAATAAATCGCGGACAGAAAGCGTTACATGGATTTTTAAAAGGAAAAACCACTCGTCCTTCAGTCATTGACACACTTAATTGTTGAACTCGTCCAGTTTGACTTGACTCTTTCTCCAACTTACTCCTTTCAATAATTGTTGCAGTCTGAGGAAATATTTAACTGACTTTCTTGCCAGAGAACATGATTTTACTCGAGTCCTGGCATTTATTCCTCTAATTAATATCAGAAAAATTCACTGACACCTACAATACATTTTTCCATTGTTATTATTTATTATTGTATATCGAGAGTGAATTTATTAATGGCAAAAGAGTTCTCCCAATAGTTTCTCCCCAGGTTATTCCTAATCCATTGACAACTGATAAATCCAATTTGATTGTCGTAATCCGTTGAATAATCAGTTAATTGAGATTGCAATATCAATTATCATTGCTCAGAAGTCTAATTACAAATGAATAATCTCACAATTACCTCGATTTTTCAACTTATCTGAATACCATTGACTTAAGAGTAATAGAATTCATGAAAAAAAAAAAGAAAATTCGATTACGTTACGATCACAGAGGCCGATTGAATAACTGAACTGATTGAATAACCGGAAAATAAAGTGTGAACAAATGTCGTAACTCCCGTTACTGAATTCCAGTGTCAAACTCAATTATTTTCACTCTAAACATTTATTTTTACTTATTTTTAAAAGCTTTATTGTCACCACAAATAATTATCGTGGGAGTGGCTCAATTGTCAAGGACGGCGTATTGTCTGTATCCGGAAAATCCACGGTTTTTCATAATTACCGGAAGCTCCCACTTAAATTTGTAATTTATTGGACTTTTGCGTGCAACAATTCACTACAAAACCCCCAAATTTTCAATTTTTTATTGTCGTTTATCCGCATTTTGGCTCAAGCGAGTCAAATTGGGAGGAATTCAGGTCCTTTTGTGAGGGAATTCAGGTCCTTTTGTTCGGAAACGTCCCCTGGGATTAACTGATTACTCAAAAATTGATGAGAGACTGCTAATTAAATCACTCAGTCCAGTTACAGATTTTTTTTTCTGTCGTACATTACATTAATTTTGTTTATCATTACCACTAGGACAATCAACGGATCTTCGGGCCTCAGCTCTCCTGCAGTCCAGGCCCTCCTCTCCCTTGGGGCAGGCGGTGGTGATGCCCTCGTCAATAGAATTTTCCCCCAATATTTCATCGACTCTAGTGAACGCTCCAGGTCGTGCAAATAGTTTCACCAATTTCTCCAATGTACTCTCCCCACTGTCCTCTATTAATCCAGCACTTTCAGAATAGCAGACAAACACATTGAGAATGAGTAGACAAAAAAAAATTATCAAACCGTGGAGATGCATTTCCGGTAGGCCAGTGTTTCACTGTTGCGTACGTGATTGCTACTGACGGTTATTTGTAATTCTGTTTTCAGTTTTGGAGAGGGGACTCGATTGAATCGAATGTCCCGCTCGAGAGGCCGCCGGCAGGTGTGCCAACAGCTGATGCTGTTGGCGAGACTGACTTCAAACAAGGGCTGGTTGGTTTCTTGTTTTTTACTGGAGCAAGTGGAGATTCAGGAGCAAAATGAGTGCAGTTGGATTCAGTCTTCAGTCCAGAACAAGCCGAATTGTCACCATCAGCGCCTGGAATCATTTATCGAACCATAGGTCCCCGGAGATCTGGTCAGCAGATCAATCCCCAATTTCTGGCTGAAGCCAATCCCCCTTATTTGGGAATTGTTTGCCACGGTTTAGAAAAGCAATTGCTCTGTTTGGGAACTAATGATTCATTTATCATTCATTATTCCTCTGTACATCCGTTGGTGGGGGGTAAGACCGAGGGAGAGGGCGCTGTGAGTCGGGAATGCGCAGGAACATCGGCCATTTCTTCTCTGGATCCCGGGGTGAGTACTTCTGCGAGCAATTATCTCTGCTAGAGCCCAAAATGAAATAAAAAAGAGTTAATTGAATATTATTAAAGATATTTGGAGATCACTAAATGGTTTTGTGACGAAAATAATCGACAGATATTAATCAGAAACGGGAAAATTCCAGAATAAATGGAATCCACGGATGAGAATGCAGTGGGCCACGTGGCCAAGCGTCTCACCGAGCACGAGGTCGAGCAGATGAAGGCCCAAAATTCGAGACTAGTCCCCGAACATCGAGCGAACCTCCTCGAGAGAGACGCCAAAAAGTACTGGGATCTTTTCTACAAAAGAAATACCACGAGTTTCTTCAAAGATCGACACTGGACGACTCGAGAGTTTCAGGAATTGTTGGACGTGGGGAGTGCGGAGGACGGGTGTCTCATTGAGGTGGGATGTGGCGTCGGGAACTTGATTTACCCGTTGATAGAAGATGGATTGAAGTTCAAGAGAATTTATGCCTGCGATCTGTCGCCCAGGGCTGTTGCCTTTGTCAAGGTATTTTTATTTTTATTTCTTGGAGTTTGTTTCTATCCTCTCCCAGGACACTCGAAGAATTTCTGCAGGGCCGCTATTCATTATAAAACAATGCTCTTCGTCAGTTTTTCACCACTGGGGGAATTAAATAATTGGACAATATGCAGAGTCTAGACTAGTAGCCGGATTATATTTTTCTATTAAATATTTCCGCGTGTGTAATTAATTGAATCCTAGAGACTTCCTGTAGTACGAGCAGTAATACAATTGACAAATTATTTTAGGGGCACAAACTGTATGATCCAGCGAGAATAACAGCCTTTCAAGTGGACGTCACCGCTGACGACTGTTTCTCTGAGATCAATGGAACTGTTGACGTAGCCACTCTAGTCTTCGTTTTGTCTGCAATTCACCCCCAGAAATTTCAGTGGTAATTCACGTGATTTTTCATGTTCTCACATTTATTTTTACTTATTCATGTATGACTCAATATCTGACACTCCCTAAATTGCTTCAGCGTTGCCAGGAATATCTTTCGCATTCTCAAAAGTGGAGGAGTCGTTTTATTCCGAGACTACGGACTCTACGATATGGCCCAGCTGAGATTCAAACCCGGCCACAAAATTGCAGACAATTTTTACATGAGACAAGATGGCACGAGGTAATGGAACATCAGCTGTTTTGAACGAAGAATTAAAAAAATAATAGTATTAATTGTGCTAACAATTTATTTTGCAACGATTTTCCAGAAGCTATTATTTCGCAACATCAGAAGTCGAGCGGATATTCAAGACGTGGGGATTTGAGGTGGTAACTTGTACATACGTTCAACGACGAACGGTTAATCTAAAGGAGAAAATCGATGTACCGAGAATATTCGTTCAAGCGACGTTCAAGAAGCCCTGAAAGCCTGAGATCCATTAGAAGTAAGTGTGAATTTATTCGAACGAAGGGACAGAAGATGAGTCAACTCAATCTAAAATAAGGAATTAATTAATAAACAATTAATTAATTGTCTCTATTAATTGTCTTCTTTTTTATTAATACATTTGACATTGGGATTGACTTGTCTTACTCACTGAGGGATCCTCTAATTATTTATAATAATCACGTGATGATTTCATAGTTCAGCTGAGAATAATTTGATGTTATACTATAGCAATGTCTTTCGCTCCTATCTGATTTAATATTACATTATTAATACATTAAATAATTGGAACTGTTGAGGGATTCGAGTGTAATCGGGCGGTTATTAATTTCAGGCTTGGATTAATCGTGAAAGATCTGAGGATCTAATTTTAAGGACCACCAGGAGCTGCTGATCGCGGCAATATCACGAGTATGTATTAATTTGTTTACGTAAAAAAATAGTTTATTAATTGATAATCGCGTGATGATTTCATAGTTCAACTGACGAACGTTGATGTACACATGTAGCAATGTCTTTCGCTCCTATAACGTTGATGTACACATGTAGCAATGTCTTTCGCTCCTATCTGATTTAATATTATATTATTAATACATTAAATAATTGGAGATGTTGAGGGATTCGAGTGTAATCGGCCGGTTATTGATTTCAGGTTTGGTTTAATCGTGAAACGCCTGAGGATCCAATTTTAAGGACCACCAGGAGCTGCTGATCCCGGCAATATCACGAGTATGTATTAATTTGTTAACGTAAAAAAATAGTTTATTAATTGATAATCGCGTGATGATTTCATAGTTCAACTGACGAACGTTGATGTACACATGTAGCAATGTCTTTCGCTCCTATTGAACTGTGTCCTAATTCATTGTAATTTGTTTCAGAAATGAATTCGTCTGTCTGCGGGCGATTTTCCTGAAACTTATCGCCGCTAAAAGAACTGAATTTGAGGTTATTCACAATTTTTTATATTTTCGGATCTATCCAATTGATTAATTAACCCTTAGCTGGTGGCGCTATGAGCTTTTAACTATTTTCGAAATTACCACTGAACCATTGGGCTTCATGACCTGGCAATGTAGGTATTCCTCCGACCCAGATTTTCTCAGCCTCATTATCACATTTACAATGATGCATCCACTGGAATTGAATCTACCCATGTAAAATTCAATGTTTCGTCACTACCACTGAGTTAAAGCCCCAAATTGTCATTAACATTCTCTCAAATTATCCCAAATGTACTGAATAATCATTCGTTTACAGGTGCTGATGGGTGTGATTGCCCTCCTCACGCTCGGCGATAAAATACAGGTAATTATCCTGAAGATATTCGGGCACTCTTTAAAATATCTAGCGTACCAGCCTCAATGATGAACGATTCGACTGAATCTATCGTGATTATTCAATTATTAGCTCTAACTGATCCACCACATCATTAACGATTACTCCGCGGCCGTAATTATTCAACAGGATAACCAGAAATTAATTGACTGTTTCAGATCAGGACAGCGAGGCTGATGTTCATCAACATCAATGAATTTCACAATAAAGAGGAGTTTTTATGAGCAAGAAACTGGAGTTATTAATTTTCATTTACATTAATTACCGGTGATTTTTACGTTATTACCTTTTTAATTTTACATGTTTATTGTGCTCATATTCTTTTTATCCTACCCGGAGAAAGCAATTTCCTTTTGTCAAATAAATTCACTTGGCAAAAGATATTTTTTCTCCCACCGAGAACGCCATTTTCTTTTGTTTAATAAATTACTTTGATTATGGCACATCAAAGAATTGATGATAGATGGGCCTTGGGAGACAGTGGGCCTAGTGCAAGGACTGATAGATACCTTGAAAGACAGACCACAAAGGGTGCTGTGTGGCTATATTTTGCCCTTCGAGAAGTTGACCAGGGAGGAGGAAACGTGAGAGACATCTTGGGGACCCCACGACTGCAGCCAGAAGCTGGATGTGATTGTGATCTAGGACATAGGTTAGGATTGAAGTAATTGAGACTGAAAGGACTTGGGGTACTAACTCATTGCGATTAACTATACAATCATCCGCCTGTGTCAGTTCTAGATAGAAGTGGGGACCTTTCTATACCTGGTTACCTAGAAAAGGTCATGTAGGCACACCTATAAGGATAGGTGCATACATATGTAAATATAAAAATATATAATATACATATAAAGACATGTAATTGGGAATTTTCTCACTGTCTAAGTCACTTTCGCAAGTAATCATTCGGTTACGCTCTATTAAGGTAATAAATCTCTGAATCTCTGGAGTGAAATCGACGTTCAGCTGAACAAATGGTTCGTTAACCAGGTTTTAACAACCTAAAATATATAAACTGAATTCGCGCACTAGAAAGCACTGATAGCCGATTAAAAAAATGTATTAAAGATGCTATCACTCCTGAACAATTGCGCGAGAGTGGAGTAGCGGTAAATCGCCTGATATTTTCCATTGAGAGTTTTGTTACAGTTCCATCCGATAAGTTCCCCAAAAATTCTGTTTATTTAACTCTCCTACTCTAATTAAAATCTGTCACTTAATGAGAAATGACTCGAAGCCACTCGAGCCGAAATAAAAAAGCCCTTCCTCCCCTGGACTGTCGAGATCTGATGTCTCCACGTCAAATCTGCCGCCCGTCTAGGAGAAAGCAACCCCTCCTCACCAACTGGCTCCTTACCAACCAATCCCAGAGATCCCTGGATCGTCGTAGAATCTCCAACCGCCATCTGCCAATAGCGGGCCTCGTAAAATCCCAACCTCCGCCAATGGCAGCCCCCAAATATGTAACAATACCACCTACTGGAAGTTATTAGATTGGGCTCCGGAGCATTTGCCACAACCTTATGTTCATTTGATTAGAACCTGTCAAATAATTGCATATTTTTTCCACTGTTGTTCCCTGCTCCACTGCAATCGTGACTCACTCGTCACACCCTTGCACTCCAAATTCTCCGGAGTCACTGCAGTTGCGTGAAAAATAATCGCCAACAGCCCAGTGACGAATAACCAGGAAGAAAAAAACTACTGCAAAGGGAATGAGTTTCCTGGATAAGTTTGACGTTTAACGTTATCACGGCGTTCATAGACAGGTGTGTTCCCAGTGGATTGTACGCGATACGGGTGTTCTACGCCGTCGTCCTAGAGCCCAGTCATATGATCCGAAGGTGCTTCTTTCATTTTCACTAACACCATTACCGTCATTGTCGTAGAGACAACGTTTGCGGTCTGTGGATATTGTTGCTGGACTGAACAAACCAATCGAGCTAATTATCACAATTATGTCGTTCTTCGGAGTCAATGTCAATCCGTTCTCGACCCACGTGGGCCAGAGAATTGGTGAGTATATTGTGACAATTAAATAGATTATTGAAACCCTTGATAAGTAATATCATCGGAAAAATCAATTGCAATTTAATCCTCGTTGAATGGAATTATTTAGAACAAGCGACTGATGGAAGTTTGCCGAGTGAAAATTGGGCACTCAACATGGAAATATGTGACATTATAAATGAAACTGAAGATGGCCCGAGAGATGCAATAAAAGCGATAAAACGAAGATTAACTCAAGCAGCTGGGAAAAACTATACAATTGTTATGTACACATTGACTGTGAGTATTCTCCTGAGCCATTTTTTGGTCTTCAATTATTATCTCTCCAGTATTTACAATGAAAGATAAATCGTAGAGTGAATTGGGTTGATTTATCTCATTCTGCGTATTAACTATAAATTAATTATCTGTGACAATTGATTGTGGGAAATTCAATTGACAACGAGAAACCTTCCTCACAGTTTGTCCTTTTCCCTCGGGTGTTGATGACACTCCAATAAACTTCATTTGTTTCAGGTCCTCGAGACATGTGTGAAAAACTGTGGCAAACGTTTTCACAGCCTGGCCTGCTCGCGGGAATTCGCTGGGGATTTGGTCAAGCTCATTGGACCCAAGAACGAGCCGCCTACTGCAGTGCAGGAAAAAGTATTGAGCTTGATTCAGACATGGGCCGATGCCTTTCGTCATCAGCCTCACACACAGGGAGTGGTGCAGGTTTATCAGGAGTTGAAAGCCAAGGGAATTCAATTTCCCATGACTGACTTGGATGCAATGGCGCCCATACTCACACCTGAGAGGGTGAGTCTAATTTTTCTAGGGCTTTCTGGTATCCATGATGAACGTCCAACAAATTATGGAGCCATTGATTTATCCATGACATCGACAATCCCACTTTGGGCCGAGAACTGTCAGCGAGTTATTTTTTTTACTGGAGCTGGCGAATAATTCGTGAAAATTCCGGTTGATTAGTTCAGTTGGACATTTAATTCTGAATTGATAGCGGCTTTTACGAGAGTGGACTCAATTGCCGTCACCCAAGGCAATAAATTGTCGACAAAAAATGTTTTTCAATACAAATTGAATCAATGAAATTAGTCAAATTAATAAACATCCATGAATTCTAATTTTTTAATAGTTTAGAATTGAAAAACAATTCTCTGTTGGACATCTAGAGTGTCCCAGAGGTGACAACAGCTGCTCCCGTCCCCCAGGAGCGTCCAGCCTCAGCAACAGATCCAGCAGCAGTTCCCATTCCATCCACCGTGCAACCCCAAGTGACATCTCCAATACGTCTCCAAGATCAGCACATCGCCAAATTGCGCAGTGAACTCGAAGTTGTACAAGGAAATATGCGAATTCTCGCTGAAATGCTTCAGCACATGACTGAACAGTGTCAGAATAATCAGCAGCCCGAGCAGGCTGATCTCGATTTACTTCATCAGCTGTACTCCACATGTCGAGCGATGCAGGAACGAGTGGTGGAGCTCGTTGGCAAACTTGTGGACGACGAAATGACAGCTGAGCTGCTGCGCATCAACGACGAGCTGAATAATTTGTTCCTGAGATACTCGAGATTCACGAAAAATAAAGCAATACCCCCGGCAAGTGTGCTCCTGGCTCAGGCCATTGGACATCCACCCGCAATCAGCGAGACAGGAAAACGCTCCGAACCCTCGCTTATTGATCTGGGAGATGGGGACACTGCGGCGGGTCTTGATAAACAAATGTCAGAATTGGGTGAGCAAAGATAAATGTAGGGAATATTATCGATTAACCACATGCAAATTACCAAATCATGCATGAAATTATTCGTGTAATTCGTATTCGTCGCTCGCTCCCATTGTTGTTGCGTTGAACTACTATCATCCCCACTAATTCTCAACACAACTCGTAACGCAATTTTTTCTTTTATTCGGTCCTTGACGAGCCTCGCAACGAACTTCCCGATAGACTGAAATACTAACCTAGAAATTTAAGCCGCGGGGGGATTTACTCCCGCCCGAATGGGACGTAGACAAAGTCAATGCCTATCGATCGCGATCAAAATCCCTTCGATCGGATGCCACGCCTGCGCGGCTCCCAAATTAATCCGATCTTGTCCTTGATGAGATCTATCGATCGCCATCAAAATTTTTCCGATCGCACTAGCCGTTCGTCCGGGAACGTGAACAAAAAAATGATCACACACACACACACA
>JAPYZM010002219.1:0-15632 GCA_030522845.1 Psyttalia concolor
GTTCACGACTGCAAGTCAAGGATGCCGGAGGGGGGAGTTAATTAATAGACCAGAGTAATGAGTAATTATTTGAATAGAAATTAAAGGTGATGACACGAGGACTAAGACAAAGGGTAAGGATCATCCTGACAACGATGAATTCGACATGTTTGCCCAGTCTCGCAATGCAACATACGAAACAACGAAGAATAGGTAAATATAGTCTTCTTTCCACACTTGTTGTTGCTGTTGTTGTTGTTGTTGTGAACAATTTCTTCTGGTAGTGGTTATCCTAATGGTCAAGTGCGAAATTTCGCCCCTGGATCGGTCGTCATGGGAACGGAATGGCACGAGAATCGCTTGAATTGGGATTTTTTATCGTTTCAGTGGAAGCAGATACGAAGATAATATGGAGGAATTGGATAGTAGTATAAGTACAGCCCTGAAGAATCGTAATCTCAATCTTGGTGCCTCTGGAGCTGCTAATTCCGTCGACTCCGAGGCTCCTCCTCCCACTGGAACGAGGACTAATCTGGTATGTTAATCGTGATTATTTCTATGACTCCGGGACTTTCATACTCTCATTATCATTGTCACTGTGATATCGTCCCTCGCTTCTACCTCTTAATTCTTTTCATGTCCACCTCTGCAAGGCGATAAGTTTATTATTTATCATTGCCGTCGGTACTAGGGACCATCGAGGCAATAAAACCACAAAATTAAATTCCAATTTTCATCCACAATCTTCAAATCCTCATTTCCAAAACAAAAAATTGCATCGAGGACGAGTACTAGAGATAGTGACACGAGAAAAATGATTTTTTAACTCACAATTTTTTATTTAAATAATTTCCTCTTCAATTTTTTGAGACCTCAAGTCCCTCTGAGGGCGCATACTCCTCAAAGTCCAATTGTTCCTCTCATTAACAAATGCCGAGGGACCTTTTGGCCCGGGAGAAGCCGACTTTTCCCGACATTTCTCCCAAAATCTCCCGATTAAGTCCCACTCAACAGAATCCGACGCCGAATATTTCATTCCGTACCGTTCCACCAGTTCATTTTTTATTCGTCACACTCGCTTTTCTGTTTCGTTAACTTATGCTCTATTTGTTTATGTTTTTTTTTTCAATGTCACAACGAACAAAACAATATATATATAGCCAAATCGAGAGTCAGACTTCACAGAAATGGCGGCGTGGCTTGATAATACAGTGAGTATCGCCAATTATGATTTATTTTTCATTAAATTTTGTTTTGCTTCAGTCTTTACTTCACCGCATGCTTATCCTCGCTCCTCCTCGTTAACAAAGACCCATTATTTATCTCCAATGGGCAACCTGCAAGTCATTCATTATTAATTTATGTTATTTAGATAATGAACAAGTGGCAGAATGACATGTCATGGAAACGTGATTGCACTTGACGATTTTGACCACATTTAGCGTCAGCAGATTCAGCGAGAAATGTTTAAAAATTGTTAACAAATCTCACCGGCCGTCAACAATTGTCCAAAAGTTGACAACAAATGAGCGAAATTATTTATCATTATCAATCACAAATGACTCATCTTCTCGAGTTCTTTTGTTATGACTTTTTAGTTAAATTCTCATGGTTCACAAAAACAATCGCCTGCTGTTTCTTTTCAACAATTCACTGTTTGTTTTTTTATTCAATTATCGCCGATCGAGCCTCCATTGTCATTCCCCTTGACCCACGAAGTGCAATTCTATCTATTTCAAGACAAAAACTGCCTGTCATTGATTGTTATTTGGTTGTGCATTCACAGACGGCCAAAGAACACACTGGGGATCAAGAATCCTTGACATCATCAGAATTCGAGAGATTTTTGGCGGAACGCGCAGCAGCCGCTGACGCATTGCCAAATTTACCAACAGTAACAACTGCCCCGAGTACAACAACAACTGGAAATACAAATATCCAACGACAAATTAACAAAGATCAGGACAAATCGCTGTTCGCCCTCTAAACAATATGATTTTATTAATCCCATCAATGGACTATTGTTACGAGTTTTTTAAACAAAAAAATATATTATTTATATATTTTGAGAGAGAGAGAGAGAGAGTGAGGTAGGGAGGGAGGGAAATCGTTGCTTTCTGCTTTTACGTACTTATCGATTTTATTGTAACGCGCTCTATGACTAAAAAACAAATTAAATTATGGAAAAAAAAAACAACAGAAGTTCTGAGGAAAACGTTAGTTTAATCGATGAATCAATCTTATATGATGAATTCTACGTAATGTCATTGCTATGAATAATCAAAGAGAATGAAAATTTCACACTTACCTAAAGACAAACCCTGGAAACCGGGGGGGACACCCCAAACCTTAGTGGTTATAGATATAAAACAAAAAACAATTATTGAAAAACATTGTTTAAATGTAACTGCTACGATTAATTGTATATAAAAGAGTCTGTTGGACTACTTTTTATATAATTCAGTCCACTTATACCAATGCATAGTATATATCTCAGTAATGAAGTGGTAAAAGAGTAAATAATCGTGAAATTTACAATGTATTTAATAATTATTTAGCAAATATACCAGGCCCTGGCGATTTTTGAAAGCCCTTTCGGCCGATTCATCGCCAAAAAATCAGCTGTTCAGAGCCAGATATTTTTGTCGAATAATGTAAATTTGCAATTTTAATTATCGAATTACCAACTTTTACAATTTCGCTACCGAGTTTATTTCACGTGAAGTACATTTTTCAATCATTGTAACATTATGATTAATTAATTTGCATCTCAAAATTGATGATAAACAGGATAAAATGGATGAATTACTGTAGAAGAAAAAAATATATATATTATATTGAATACAAGAGAATGAAGTTTTATTATTCACTTATTGCTGAAATAGTGACATAGTGATTAACTATGTTTACCATCCTGCCCCCCAGAGTTTTGAGTCTATTATTAGCGAGTGAGGGTGAAGAATTTCGAAAAGGAGATTGTTATATAAGGGAGCATAGAGTTGTAGGAGGGAATAGCGAGGGGGGAAAAAAAAGAAGGAAAAAGTACGAATTTCGAGGTCTGGGGCATTTCATTAGACTTTGTACCGTGGGAAACAAGGTTTTCTTGATGGACATGCGGGCCAAATGAAGCATCACATACACTCACTACACATACATGCACTAGATAGAGAGCAAGACCATAGGATCCCAACGATTCTAGAACCTTATCAATCGGGTGTTTTACGCTTGCGTGAGAAAAACTCAAATTTTCACGCTCTAGTATAAACTGTTATTTACTTGAATTTATCCAATTGTTTGTCCTATAATCTGGTGTTTCATATAAAAAATGTATACAGTGTCGAAAGGGCCAAGTAAAATTGTCGCCAAAACTCGGAGAGGTAAATTGGGGAAATAATGAAATAGAATAAAAAAAATGATAAAGTGGAGTTGGGGGAATAATTGGTGATAGCAGAAGTGGTGATTTCAGTGATTTACTCGTTATTTATTCCAGGAATTAATCAGAATTTGGAGAGACTCGAGACGTTGAGGGATTTAACGAGGAAGGCTGATCCTGCTGAGGAGGAATTCGACGATGACGAAATATCCCGGTGAGTTTTTGGAATTTTTCACAACCATAACCTCAAAATTTCAACTTTATCTCCTTCTAGAGGCTTAATTAAGGAGTATTCAGGGGTGACAGCACTCAATTTATGTTTTTTATCCTAGACAAGCACCAAAACCTGTGTTCAATGTAAATGGCAGATCGAAATTATGCTCCACGAGGCAACACAGGATACAAGAGGTTATCACGCCTCAGCATGAAGAGCTCATTAAATTTGTATACGAGTGTAAGTTGAGATGATTGTTTAATAATGAAACAGTGGACACGAGTGAATTCACACAATTTGCTCGCAAAACAAATGTATTATTATTTATTTACTTATTTTTATGGAGCTGAAGTGGAGAGTTTTATTTGTGCCCATGAGCTCTTCTTTTTATATTGTTAAACAATTTTGTCTTTTCCATTGCAGGACCGAACTCTGTAATAATTATTACGTAAATATGTTCAGAACTCAATGATTTTTCCCAGAAGAGTTTACCTTTTGAGTAAAACCTGTTTGCTCTAGACGTGCGCGTAGAATAATCAGTCAAAGGTGTTTCAATGAACATTTTTTGTTCTCTTCAGTGATTTTCATGTCTTCTCAGTGACGCAATTTCATTCACTCAATTCCAATTAATTATCCATTCATTACTGATCAATTATTCATATCTGATCATCAGCTTGGAGTCAAGTGGATGGTAATCGCAGTAGAAAAGAGATAACCGAGCAGTCCCACGAGCTGGAGGGCTCCTCGAGCTTGTACTACAACGACGGTGAGCCAAACGGTATTCTCCAAGGTAATAATATCTCATTCAATGACCGAAAAAAGCCAGGAAAAAATCAAAACGCAACTGATTGTCATTTATTCTGGTTTTTGCAGACTTTAAACCGTTCGACCTCGAGTCATGGTGGGGTAAAAGATTGTTCAATAACATCACAAAGTCTCTGTGAGAATTAAACAAAAAGGGAATGCCATAGAAACACAAAAAACACGTCTTCGTGGATTTGTTTTTTTCTCTCATGAAAAATCCTCCACGAGGACAACTCCAAAAGAACAATTGTTTTTTTACCAGAATATTAATGAGAAATGATAGTGATTATGTAATTGATGTGTGCTCCAGTTGCATGACAGCACAAACGAGAGATTTTTTTATATATATATTTGAATAACTGTAAGATTACATCCGTTGCTGTATTGTTAGTAAATGAGTAATCATTATTATTTCCTCTGCTATGCTGATATAAATACGAAAAATATTTTGCATTTTTTAATTCAGTGGAGAAATGATAATACCGATTGAGTTGAATGTACATGTGCTGACTGCAATACCAAAATTGTCTCGCTGTGACAGATTTTAAGAAAGAATCATGAATATTTACACGAGGTAAAAATCCCCAAAAACCATCTCACATTTTCCCCTAACACCAATTGTTCCCCCCGAGACGAGTGAATAATTATTGTGAACGTTGAGAAGAAAGCAGAAGTGAGAATACAATAGAGAGAAAATTTTGTAAAAAAAAATGTAATGGCCTAGAGAGAGGTGAGAAAAATATTGGGCCCCCTTTTTCCGAGCTATCGCCTATTATTTATCAGTTCACCGCTGAAGGATCATTGATTAAAAATGCCAAATGGCTCCAATTAGCTACCATCCCCCAATGGAACATTGCCTACCACCTTCAATGGTCCTCGAGACTGTCAAACCTGTGCAGTTGTAAAAGAAAAACAATAGAAGAACAAATTTTTTTAGTATATCTTTGTAGACTGAATACTTTTAAGATTGTTGTTACATCGTTGAGAGCATCGAGCAAATGTCGATGATTAAAAAAAAATAAAATAAACTCACCACGTGAGGAGAATTGTTTGCAATTAGCTTGCAACATATTCGACAGAAAATCATTCATCACTGTAGTCCATACTTAGTGCAATATATTTACTATAAAACAGCAAAAGATGTGAATTTATCACTAATTCATGAAATTTCATTTGATTAGGCACTCGAGGATGAATCAAATGAAGAGTCCCAGTTGTTATTTCAATATAAATATATCTTTGTACGCTGGAAAAAGTGTGTTCTTGTCCTTCTTTCAATTTGCGAATAAGAAAAAAAAAACGAATTCCACTAATTTTGATCTAAATTATTTGATTGGCTAATTTTTTTGCCAACTGCCAATGCATTTGCAGTCATTTGCGAATGCCTGGGGCGAGATGAGGGACGGACTGCGATGGGTGAGGTGGGGGGAAGCCGAGGTGGAGTTTGTTTGTAGGTTAGGTATGGAAAAAAGCCTTCTGATTTATTGTTAACAATGACCTTTGGTCTTTTAATTAAATACATTATTCTCCCAATTTTTTATTGACATTTGTGCCCAGGCATGAGCTTTAGGTCGTCTCGATGAGAAAGAAACGCAGGAAATATCGTAAAAATGAATGCTGTTATTGGGATGTGCACATTCTGTGAGGTGCATGGACCGAGGGTCATATTTGCGACGCAGACCTACAGAACGTACGACAAAGATGATAAAGAGAGTAAGAAGTTGAAGTTTTATGGGCCACGAGAGATTCTTGAGGAGACTGACAGAAAGAGATTGACAGATGGTAGAGGTGAGAGGAAGGAGTGCGATGGATGTGAGAGCCTGGGGAATGTCAAGTACTTGAGCAATGAGCATGAGAGCAGAACGTCATTCGTGTCTGCCAGACAGCCACTGACTGAGGACGTTACCAATCTGCTTGCACACGCTTGCATCAGGTATTCTGATGCTGTTTCAGGAATTCCGACATGTTTCTTGAACAACGGGAGGGGGAGCACCGTTTGTCTTATGATATTCATGATTTATTTTGATTTTTTTAGAAGCTTGAGTTGCGAACTTCATCTGGGGAAAAATGGAGTTTGTTATTTTGGGGATGAGGCGCGAGGTCATGTGCTCAGTCACGCCTTCACGTTGAAGGATGCACAGGTAAATCTCTCAATTGAATTGCAATGGAAAATTGACAGGTCACATTATAAGGACAGATGAAAACAGTTCAGATTGAACCCGAAATTAATTTGCAGGCTCGGGGCATACGAAGATCCTGCAGCTTCATTGTCTTCATGAAGGATAAACAATTCTTGCTCAATATGTGGCCTTTTTTCGTGGACAATCTCCGGCAAGTGATTAAAGAGCTTCAGGACTTCGCCGAGAGGAAGTACAATGCCGATGAGAAAGCCAATCCCCAGAGAGCTGCGAGACTATCCTCAGCGAATGGGGGACCACATGCTAATCGAGAAACTGCCAGGGGAATGCCCCGGGGTCTGCCAGAAATAACAGACGAGAAACATATTTTTGTTAGGTAATCCTCATTCGCACTGTTAACAATCATTAATTCAATTTAATCAACCCCAGCTGCAAATTGACTGTCGAATAGTGTCCCTCCAGACTGAGTTTCCATTGTCCAGACGATATCTCGTTATCCGAATTTAGAAGAAATTACCAATTAATTGGAACAAATGATGGAACCAGTAATTAATTTGGATTAATATTCAGAATCCACATGTGGCTGGTGTGGATCTTAAGCGCAGGCGCTCGCCACTTCGTCGAGTCCTCGGCAACACTCGACAGTCCACTGTCAGGATTTCTCATCAGATATCAGGACTTCACCGAGAATCCCGAGTTTTCAGAAATCTCGAAGAGAAAATTTGTTACAACAATTCTACGAGAAATTTCCCAACAAATGTCGAGGGAGCACTTCCAACAGCTTCTCTTTGCCTGCCTAACTGGGATTCAGATCGTCGTGCGAGGTCCAGATAACCAGGCACGCGAGATTCTTTACGCCCTGAGCTCTCTGGTCCCGAAGTCCTGCAGGAGAATTCAAATCGGCGCTGAGGAATATAAAGACACCAAAGAGTGCAATTTTCTCGGTGAGATTAACATTTCATTGGGACAGTCATCAACTCATGATTTTCAAAATTTTATTTTTCAGTTCAGAAGCTCTACACCTCAATTTTCTTCCAATTAAATTGCTCCGGAGCTTTTAAATGTTTACCTTGAGCTCCCTCCCTACTTAAATAATTTTAAACATTTATAGTTCCCGAAATATTCCGGCTTTGTTGTTCTTATAAACTAACAATATATAAAATGCAAAGTATCGCTTTAATTTATATTTCCAAATTTCTCTAGATCCTCAAACGTCGTTCCCCAGATTATAATAATAATCTGTAGGAGTAATTCAATTAATTACTCATTTCATTATTATTAATTGAGTAATTATCCCCAGGTATTGACACTCTCGTAGCAGTTCCAGTCCCTTCCCCCCACATCTGCCGACTGGACTTAATTCCTGAGGAGCACAAAACGACACACCCCCGATCTCCAATTCTGCGGTGGGCAGGGGAATTGCCCCAAAAATTGCCCACCCTCGTCACTAAACTCGAAAAATATATATACAATGAGAAACTCGAGCACAATGTATTACGAGCACAATTTATTGCACTCCAAGAGGAATGGGCGAAGTAAGGCATTCCCTTTTTATGAATTAATTGTACAATGTCAACCATGAATCACAAAATTTATCATAATTTCTTCTCTCTCTCAATGTTATTTAGTATTGCTAAAATTGTGCATGCAATGCGAGGGCGTGGCCACCGGGGCGATCTCTCCGGTCTCATCATGAGTTTAGGTGCTGACAAACATGATCTGGGACTGATTGATTCTTGGTCAATGGGTCTCCCCTCAAATCCTGCGTGAACTGACGAAGCAAACGTACAATTCTTCCGTTTCTATTCCTCAATTCTCCTCGTCCCCGATCTGGTTGTAATTATTTATTGAAGAAAAATATTTAATAATTGAAAAGGCAAATTGTGCGACATTGTTAATACTAATTTTCTGACGTTGTTGGACACGACGAAATGCTTGATTAAAGTTGATTTCCCAAAATTTCAAGTCTCATATTTATTGGAAAAAAAATGGCAATCTATTCATTTATTTTCTCAATTATTTATTAATTATTCTTCTCGTGCGATAGGACATCAGCGGCTGCTTTCACTGCTGCAAATGAGCAAACGATTATTAGAGTAATAATAATGTTTAAAAAAATACGAGTGGAGGATTAACTTGTGAATTAGTAATCTTACCAGCGTCGCGGGCATTTGTTAAGATGTTGTCGACCTGCGGCTGGTACTGGATGAATTTTGGTCTGATTAAATTATTGTAAATTATGAGGGAGCCGTTGAAATCCACTGGGGCCATCAACCACACGTAGAAAATACACTGAATGAAAACAAACAACAAAGAGCACTAATTATTCACTCACAAACCAATAGCGTTGAGCAAAAAATTATTAAAAACCCCCAGAACGAATGCATTTCGCAACAAGCCAAGTCTTAAAACCTGAACTTTGTGCCCGAATTTCTGTCATTCGGTTGTCTAAAAAATATTTCATGCCCAGAATTTGCTCTTACTGTGATAAATTAGTAAGAGTGAATCAATTCAAGGACAAATTAAAAGCATCAGGTGTTCCTCTGGGAAACCCAGAAATTCTCCAATGCCCCCCAACGCCATATGTTACCTTGAGCAGCCAGTAAATCGGGAACCACCCGACGATGAAGTCCGAGAAGAACTCAATAATCGTGAACACAGCAAAGACAACCCAGTAGGTGAGCCACTTGGTGTCATCATCCTTCTTCGGTGTCTCCAGTGCTTTCATTGAGCAATAAGCTGGATAAAAAAATCCAATGCTGTTGCAGACGAGTTGTTGACCCAGTCCAAACACTAAGTACAATCCCAGCAGTACAACGGAGGCTTGACAAAAAAAAAATCAGCAAAATGAGCACCCCCACACTTAGTAACATCATCAATGACAAATGGAAAATGTAAAATGCGTCGCAACTGGTGACATAACTGATTATTACATACCTCCAAAGATGTAAAGCCGATCAACCCCTGATTTAGCCTCTGCCATGGCAAATAATTTGGTCCAGGGTTTACTGTCGTCCCTCAACGCCTTTTTCACTGCCTCATGCGTCGCCATTATAAAAGCCATATTTGTTTAAAAAAATTTCCTTATTTATCCAAGTGATTGATTACGCGCGATAAGAGCACTAGTGAGTGATAGTGACTTTAGCCGGAGCAGGAAATTCCACACCGGTAGACAAGTCTGGCGACCGTTGGTTTTTGATGGGTCAAGGTTATGTTGCATGCAAAACGCATAGTTTTCCGTGGATTTCAAACCTAGAGAGAATTGTTTGCGCACGCTTACGAGACTACCCACATCCTGGCGCCCTCGACACTGTCGCCATCTTGGATTTGAAGTTGTAGAAAATTAAATCAGACAGTTGACCTTAATTAATAATAATCACAGTAAAAAATTGAGATTTTTTTGCTGACAAAAATGAAGTCTTTGGCGATGTCCAATTAATTGATTAATTTGGGACGACGTCCCCTGGCTAGTCTGAGGGGAAAAGCCTCGCTTTGGGGAAGGGAGACGTCCATGTCTCTCGCAGGTAGTCTGAAGTGCTGGGTATTCTATATATCTAGGAAAATGAAGAGCACGACGAAGCCTAGAGACTAATTTTCGCCAGAAGATGATGATAAAATTTCAGCGCGATGAATCATGAGTGCAAACCATTTTTATGGGACGTAATTCGGATTCTGGTGACTCATTTTTGTCCTGTGGATTTTATATACTGCGAAAGATGTTCAGGACGTGAGTGATGAAAGATGTTCAGGACGTGAGTGATGAATTTATTTATTGCTCAATGCGAACAATACAGTGGAGATGATGAGGATTACAATCACAGGACGAGAATTAATTGCCTGCCACTCAATCAGCTGGCTTTTGCGGAGAATACCAATGAGGCAATGCCAATGGCTGGACAATGTCGATATCTTGCTAATTTTCAAGCTATTTCTGCAGACCCCAGACACGACAGCTGATTCCTCTAAATCTCATTAATTAATCAAGCTCATGTTGATTAATTAACCTTGAATTTTAGCTATGATAGTCCATCTCTTCGAGTGTATTTCTGTTGAGACAAACACAAATTCACAGATTAACTGGAGATATCTTCAGTTTTGGGGAAAAAAATATACGTACATTTCACCGAATTGAATCTTCTCAGACGTGAGGGCTAATTTTCTAATATTTCGGATGGTCGTGGCAGCTGCGATCTGCACTTCAGGATCTTCAGAGCCAACGAGACGTAATACATGCTAAAAGCACGATAAAATTGTCTAAAAGTTTAACAGAAGAAAGGGACTGAATAAATTGCGATTTGTTGTAAAATTCGCGTCAATCAAATGCTTCACGACTTCCTCTCCCCGAATGCACAAGAGGTTGGACCTAAGATCCTTTGAAGTTTTGTTTCCCAGCATTTTATTAATAAACAATTAGACAAAGGTATTTTTTAATTCGCATTATTCCTGAGTTAATAATTTAAAAAAATTCTTACCTTTATTACTCCGCACGTGTGCATCGTAACGCAATTCAGTGGTTCTTTGCTCAAATGATAGAAAGCAATGCAAACGCCCTTGAGGACGTCCTTATTTTTACTATTTGCATAGTTCACTAGAGGTGCGACGGCATTCAGACGTCCGAATTCGTAATTATTCCGGCCCCATTCACAGCAAAACGCGATTGCCAGGGTGAGATATGCCCTTAAGTGTTCGTCCTCCTGGAAAAATAAAAAAAAAGAAAATATTTTGCAGACCATCGCTGACACTGAAAGATTCAGCTGAAATTATTGACAAAATTGAATGAAGAAAAATCCTGGGGCCGACATTGGACCCACGGAGGACCGACACTGGGCCCATATTGGTCCGACCCCAACTCTTGGTGTCCCCAGAGTTTTCCTAGACTTAAAAATACCAATTGCCAATTATCTAGGCTGAAACATTCCCAATTGTATTCCAACTACTTTAATTCCAACTACTTTACTATTCAACTATTAACCTATTAAGTTACTATACGATAACTACTGTATTGACAAGGCTTGCAAGCTTCTCGACGACCCCGTGATCCGTGAGGATGCCGAGATTCTCGGGATCCACCGCGATTTCAGCAATAGCAGCGCAAACAGCAGCAAGTACTTCATTGTCATCAGTCTCTAGCAGTGTAACAGTTAACTCCAGACCCCCGACAAAGGCTCGCACCATCTCCGGCGAGTCCTTGGCGCGTTTTATGCAGGGCACCAGAGCCCAGCAGGCGTTTCGTTTGACAACGTTGCTGGGGTGTTTCAGCAGTGACCAGACCAGACGAACTCCATCCAGCGAGTGCGATGGATCGTTGATAACATCCATACACTGTTCATCCTCAGCGCATTCCTTTATTACCAGAGGCAGGTTCTCCAGGAGAGGCTCGTATGTGCCACTCAATAACCTAATCTAGTTAATAATCCAGACGACACGTAAATAATGACGTGTAAACGTCCAACACATGTAACTATAATTTATTACCCAAAAAATGAGAGAAAATAATGCAGTTCGCGATTGTTTGCGTTAATTCTCTGATTAGGAATCATCTCTTGTCGAGATTAAACAAATGAACAGGCCAAATGTCCGCGTAAAAAGAGTCTTCCGACGTCGCGCTAATTTTCAAGATGGCGGATGACATATGGGGATTGAGTGAAGAATGATATTTACCAATTTTGGAAGTCCATTATTGATTCTGAGCACTGCTCTATTCGCCGGATCAACGCAGCACTCGGCTAATGCCCCCACAACATGCGCCAGGACTTCCTCGTCCTCATTCTCCTCAAGCAGAGGCACCAGTGATGCTACTAATCCATTCTGATTGAACCTCGAGACATTCTCGGGACTGATGGCACATTTCCAGATGGCTCCAGTGACAGCGGCGAGTAGTCTTTTATTGGAACGCACTTGGTCATTCTGGACGAGGCGACAGAGAGGATCCAGTCCTCCAGCCTGCCTCACCATGTCCCTGGTTAACTTGTTGGAGGCGCATTTGAAAATAGCTAGAGCACAGTTCTCCTCTAATTTAATTCGATCCCTCTGGGCTTTGAGGGCGACCTTGTCCTCCGGAGGAGTCTCGTCTTCGCTGGCTCCATTATCGTGATTTATTTTTGGGGGGTGAGGATCATACGCGGGTTTTCCATTAGTTATTGACTCCCCCGTTCGAAGGTGGCGAACAATCTCCGAGATTATTCCCATCTGTTCGAACGCCAAGCGAAAGACTTTCTGCAAGTGAACGGAAATAAAAGAACTCATTGAGCCGCGAATTTGATCAATTCAACTCAGGAGGACAATCTAATTTCCTCCACCACTCAAACCCTCGGTTTTTCCCAACTCGGAGCCAGGGAGTCCCCCCGGGGACCTTCTTCCTCCCTTCAACAACATGGAAACCCAACAGCAATAGAACAATGACCTTTTCCTAAATCTGGATATGTAAACACTTGGGAAGAGTGAATTTTGTACCTAAGCTTCAACGAACAAAAGGAGTTTGGAGGTCTACCCACCAGATCTGCACATTGTTGAACAGCTCCCATAATAGGCACAACGAGCTCAATGTGGGTCGATTGTAGAAATCTGCTCATAAAAAAAACAACTCCATGTTTACGAAGTTCTTCTTTTATTTTAGGACTGCTGCTCAATGCGTCCAGGACTTTAGCGCATGCTATTGCCACGGCGACGTGCTGTCGCTCGCTGTCGTTCAGTTGTTCGGCGTTGCGGTGCAAAACATTGTCAGGCACGTCCATGGCATCCAACTGAATTAATATACTTTGTTTATAACAATATAACAGGAATGGGCTGTTGCAGATGAAGTGTAGTTTGATGAGTTGATGAAAAAATGCTCTAGCCTCAAAATAAAAAATCTTTTAATCCAAATAAATGACTGAACACGCCCTCCTCAAGCTCTCCAACGTCCCTTCTGGTGCAGGCAACTTACGATCAATGCAATACCATTCCTGACGCGAATTTGCTTCCTCGCTTTTCGCATCATTGCTACACTGGCCATTGTTTCCGCAGCGAGAATCCTCACGTCTCTCGCGGGATGTTTCAGCATTTCAATCAGCGGGGACACTATGCCGAGGTCGATTAGGTAGCGACGGGAGTCAAAACAATTGCCCATTCGTGATAAAACTGCGAGAGACCCCAGCTGGCATTTAACGTCTTTGGTCTCCAGGAGATTCACCAGGACTTCCAAGCCCCCCATCTCTCGAATGGCTCGTTGAATCGGCTGATAATTAATTCAGTACATTCAATTTTTAAACATAAACATGGACATTGTGCCATTAAGACCTCTCGTTAATTTATTTCTCAATTTTTCAAGTCAATAAGAACCCCAAATATTCTTTGACAATTACTCCCTCTCCCATGACAACGACCGATTAAAAAAAAATTGTAATTCACACTGAGAAAAAATAGAATTTTGTCAAATGAATTTACTTTGAACAATGAAAATTCTTGTCAGCCCGTTTTACCTTGCTATCAATTTCATAATTCTTCAGCAAACAAAGTGCAACAGTCGTGGCTGTCTGATTGCCGGCCTTCGTATACTTGATTAACTTTTGGAGATGCCAGAATTCTGAAGGCACTTCAGTGGACTCCTCCTTGACATAATTCGCCTCGTCATCGCTACCAGACTCTGCCTCATCATCCGAGCTCTCTTCCTCAGCAGTCTCATCGATAATCCGGTGTTTCGGGCCGTCAGGTTCCCCACCAACAGACCCAATGATGTTAGCAGAAGTGGTTGAAGTTGGTGCTTGGAGAGACGACACACTCCCCTTCTTCTGGCCCTTCGGCACTTGGGATTTCTTCGGGAGACCCCGCTTGTTATTATTACCCGGCATCGCACGAGTTCCAGAGGATCCTTGGAGCTCCCAAAAGAATTGACTCCCTCCAACTGTGGACTCGTTAATGAAGTGGTCAGACTGGACTTCTTCTGGTCCTCAGGAATTTGAGAGTTCCCATAATTCGTCAAAAATTGTCGCACACAAACAAGGTCACAGCAGAAACGTAGACTAAATAATTTTAGTTAAATTGCAGTTGGCGACTGGAGGACAGCCAATCATAGCGCAGGATTGAGTCCCCTGAAGTACACCCAGATCTCCAATCTCAGCGCTAATATACGTCTTGGTAATTAACCTCTAGCTTTGCAATTGTTTTTCCAATCAGATAACTGTCAAATCGTGCCACCTCAAGGCCTCGTTCCCTCGTTTGCCCAGCTCTGATTGTCAAAAATAATCTGTCTACTACCACTGGACCTTCACAATCGCCGGTTATTCCCTCATGCTTTCTAAAATCTAGTTTCGCGTGCAAGACTTGACCCTCCCGTTGCCAGGCAACAAAACATGAGGAGAATATCCGATAAATCCCAAGGTCTTAGCCTCACCCCTGGAGTCTCTATGGTTTCCACTGTCACTGTTGATTTGTCTACTAAAAAATAGGAAACCCATTTTTTTTGGAGTGGAAGAAACAGCTTGAGTCTTTGATGTCTTCAGTAGTGTTCATCACGACCGTCAGCACGTCCAGGGCCACTTTTCTCCACCTGTCTTGCTCAGATTGGTGGAGATCTGGAGAGAGTCTATTGTATTGATCAAACGAAGAGAGCTCCCTGAGCTCATGATGTTCATTAACGGCGCAACATGTGGATATCGGTTGATCTTGCTGATTCTAATTTCTGTTGTGATACTCTCGATAAGATTTCATCTCTCAAATGAATTCATTCGAGTCGGAAACGTCACCCGTGTGAGTGAACCATTTGTTTATTATGCAATTAACACCTCATTTTCTTGATGTTTATTTTCCCCTGGTATTTCTGGAATGCATTGAGGGAGCATGGACGGACAATTCAATAATAACACCTCTGATTACTTGATAATCAACGGAGTAGTTTAGTAGGAGTCAATAACGTCTGTACGCTTTAGTAATCCAGCGGAGAGTGGGTCGATAAAAAGATTCCCTTCCCTACTATTTACTAATACATACATTCCAATTTCTCTTCAATTAAAATATTCATCTGAATATTTAGGATAAAAAATCGCGCAGAGTATTATTTCAATTTTCTCTATTAAAATGGACTTACCGGAACGTTGAACGCATTCTTAGGGCGGCGGCGAGACTGTCAAGTTCCCTGTCACCATCA